>JAJONQ010047702.1:0-12480 GCA_036250385.1 Solanum microdontum
TGAGACATCATGTATAAAGTCTAGAAAGTCTTCCGCTTGCTATTGTTTTTTTTTAATGAAATGTTTTCTTGGTAAAGAAAGTTTTTAATTCCTTATGGCTTTAGTGTCTATGCGATGAATGAATGCTAAGAGGCTTGTATTAGACCTCTTCGAGGTCGAGTACGCCGGTTACCACTAGGGGGTGATCCCGGGTCGTGACATCGACAAGGACCAATAGAGAAAAAAAACATGGTCAACATGATGACCCAACTGGATATGTTGTCGGAAAATGTGATGGGTAATGGGTTGAAAATAATAAATGTTGTTGGTATTGGTGGAGAAAATCCTTTTGAAGCACACTTTGAAGTGTTGTACAGTGAGGAAGTGAACTTCCTTGCAAATAAAGGAGGATGGTTTCGTCCAAACTATACAAGGCCGGGTGGAAATCCAGGTTGGAATAGAGATTATGGATGGAGAGACCGTGACAGAGAGTGGCATGACCATAATGCTACTTGGAAGGAAAGGGAGGGTGAAAAGGAAACATACATCCCACCTCATGAACGCCAAAAGGCTGAAGAAAAAATAGTTGACCCGGAGAACTTCCTTACGGAAGACATGCTTGCACACATTCTAAATAAGGTAGAAGGGTCGGACACAGCGAACAGGTTGGCGTTCCCAATTTAGACCACTATTTGAATCACCTAGCTTGATGAGGGATACGGTAAAACTCGACGAGCCAAAAACTTAGTCAACGACTCGCCGAAAAGGTCGACGAGCCCAACTTTTCCTGCCATTTGAACCCCCAAATTGAAGGGAGTTCTATAAAACTCAGCGAGCCAAAATACCACTCGGTGAATCACCGACTGGGTCGGCAGATGTGACTTACTTCACCGACTTGCACGCGAACTGAAACCCTTTAAAAGGACAAAAGATTTAAACATTCAAAATTACTTTCACTTTCCTACTTTTTAACTATTGTACTCTCACATCCGATTGTAACACCCCAATTCTAGTAGGCTAAACTAGGGCTAAGTTTGAGGGGGTAAATAGCCATGAACGAGGCCAAGGGCCTAAAATACCTTGAGAAGGGTGAAGGAAAACATTTTTCCCTTGATCCACTTGTCGAGGGGTAGTGCCATCACAAAAGTGACTTGATAATTGGCCAAGGGAGCCACCATCGCACAGTGACCTGTCTCCCTTGTCATAGCTGCTAGAAAATTGGGCTAGCTAGGTCGGGGCTCGCCGGTTCGGTTGGCACATCGCCAAAGGGACTTCCCCCTCACCAACTTGGCATGCTTCTTGGGGTGAGCTGCTGTAATTTTAGGTGGGCCAAGGGTCCACTTGGCGAGTAACCGAGTGACCTTGGCGAGCCTCAGCATGTAGCGGCCCTGGAAGTAAGTTAGGGTCTTTAACGTTATTTAATATTTTACCTAATTCAAAATTAAGTCATTTTATTCCTTAACTAGTAAAGTATATAAGCTTTTATGCTCAAAATTCCCCCAATTAAGTCACTCTCCCTAAAAACTAAAACAAAATCCAAGACTTCATCCTCTAAAAAGAAAATTATCTCTCTAGAACTTCATGGAAGAAGAAGAAGGAAGTTAGAGCTAGGGTTCAAGGATCAAGGTTTTCTTCTCAAATTTATTGGATTTCAGTGCTAAGGTATGGTAGTCCTTCATCCATGGAGTCCTTTCAAAACCCCAACTTCAAAGATAGAAATCCCAGAAGCTAGGGTTTGATTCTAATGTCATGGGTTCTTTTAAAAAATTATTCTAATGATTGAATTACTTTATATTATGATTGAACTGATGATTTATTGTGTTTTTTTATGTTGAAATGCCCAAGAACCCATGAAAACCCTATTCCCAAATTATGATCTTGTGATGTGGGTGTGTTGATGAAAGAAGGATATTATGAGATTATGCTTGTTGTAATTGGGTTACTTGAATTATGTTAATATCCATGTCTAATGTAGTGAATTCTAGATGTGTTGATATGATAAGAGATTTGATCCTTGAAAGGACAAATTATGATAATGTGCATGCTTATGAAGTCTTTGTATATACTTTAAGAACACTTTGAGAGTGAAGTAAATATGATTATGATCTAGTTGTTGTGTTGTTGAAAGGTTATCCTCATATACACACTTATGTATGATTATGATATGATGTGAAAGGTTTTCTCACAATATGATGATTCTAAGGTTGAAAGGATTTCTCATCTATTGAATCTATATATAGACATGGACGGTGAAAGGTTATTCTCACACATGATCTAATGAGCTATCTTATGAATTATGTTGGATTGAGTTTCAATACATTCTTCAATGAATATGAACTTGGGTCAAGACTTAATATGAACACCGTGGGAATTAATGCTAAGTACCGAGTGAATAATGAATATGAGATGGGTTCCTTCTACACTAGTTGAGTCCGGGTTCCCAAAGTGTGTCTCATGAGATGGAAACCTTCTACCTTAGTTGAGTCCGGGTTTCTAGTAGCAATCTATTTATCCCATAAACTATGTGCCCTCATAGGTATTTAGCTTGTGTATCAACCTAAGCTAAGAGAATGGTTCTACCTTAGGCAAGTTAAACAACCCCTTTTTGGTGTGGGGTTGACACCGGATTCCATGTTAAGCTCACATGGTGTATGTAACGCCCCGTACGAAACTAGTAAGACCTATCTAAGGCTTGACTGAATCTATTAGGTTGACCTAGAGCATCACATGTTAGTTTATGGTTGGAAACATGTTTAAATGATGAAAAATGGCTATTGAAGTTAGTTTGGTGACTTTAGAGGTCAAACGTCAAGAAACAACCATGACGTCTGGAAACTAGTCTTTGGTGCTAGTCTCTTGTTGTGGTGTTTGGTGTGCTGTTTGTGGTCTAAAACCCATAGGAGTGACTCTTATTCATATATGGACATGTTTAGGGTCCAAACGACAGGGTACGACTGCCCAAGGACCACCCAAGGGGTCCTTGAAGAGGACCCAACCTTTGGCCAAAAGCTGTCAAAAAACAGCTTGACTTACGAAGGGTAGTGACGGGCTGTCACTTGACCTAAGCCCCGTAGGTAGGTCTCGTGGGTTAAGACTTAGTCTCCCCACCAAGAAATCCCCCAATACCTCTCTCTGAACCAAATGACGAGAGTACAGCATAGGCCGTAACTCCACTTACTGTCCGTAGGTGGGTGGGCGTAGGTTCTGCCAATTTCCAGCCTTCTAGTCTTAAGTTGGTGATTAGGGATTTAGTTAGTTAATTGACTAAGGGATTAAGGGGTTTTTTAGCTAGTTGATTACTCACCTTTATAAGCTAGCAAGACATTAAGCTAAGTCATAAAATCATTTAGAACCAAGACCCTAAAAACAGTCCCCTAAAAAGAGTTTTTAGTTTTAAGTTAGGAGTGAGGGTCAACTTTATATGGTCATATCTCATAGATCAAAACGAATTAGGTGGGCCATTACCTATCCAATGAAAGGTCTATGACTCCTCTTTCCAACGCCACTGAGTTTGCCCTATTCCGATTTTGGAGTAAAAATTTATTCCTGAAATAGTGACGCACTGTCAGAACTACGATGGCCAAACGACGGTCCGTGACTCCACCTATGGTCCGTAGGTGGAGGGCGTAGATGCTGCCAGTTTTATGAAGTTTTTAGTTAAGAAGGGGGTTAATTTTTTAATTAGTTATTAACTAGGGGTTAAGGAAGGTGTGTTAGGTGGTTAATTAATGGACTATATAAGCTTATAGGACCCTAAACTAATCCATTAATTCACCACAAGTCAAGACCCCAAAATATAACCCAATTCATTTCCCTACCAAAATTCTCTCTCTCAAAACTCTCTCAACTCAAGACTCCATTGAAGAACTTGGAAGGAGCTTAGCAAGGGCTTGTAGATGGGAGGTTTCACACGAAATTCATAAGGTTTAACTAAGGTATGGTTGCTCTTCACTCTTAGGATCCCTTTCCCCAAGAGGTCCTTCCAAAGATGGTTTTCAAAATCCCCCAAAAATATTTTTCAAAAATTTTTGCCACCTCATGTGTTGCAAGTGCTTGTTCTTGTACAAATTCAAGTCTCGGTTTCGATCAATACCGATGACTTGAATAGTGCTCTCAATCGAACAAACATGAATGTGCGGCTACGACGAGACCAAATGACGTTGCATAGACAATATGTGAACTCTTTGCATCTCATTGTAATTAGCCATTTATTGAATTGATTCTCTTGTAATTACCCTTGCACACTAGTTAAAGTGTGTAGTCTTGTTTGACTTAAGTGTCAATGCCTTGTGTGATGAGCTTACTTTGAACCTTGCATGAATAAACCTAGAATTTTCCCCGTTAGTATGATTTATTTAGTAAGGTGTGCTCTTGAGATATCTTAGGCAACTTTTCAAGAGTGTGAGCCAATTTGACATATACCTCTTTTGTGGCCTACCCGTGAGCGTGTGAAACTTTCTTGAACACCCTTTGAACCTTACCTTTCTTTGGAAGAACCTTGACGAACCCTAAACCTTACTTGATCCACTACCTATAATCCTCTTGATTTGTGATTTAGTGAATAGCCAACTTAGGCCAAAATCCTAAGTTGGGGGTGTGGTGAAAAGGAAAAGGAGAAGCCAAGAAGTGCAAGAAAAGTCTCCATTAACCCATGGTGTTTCGGAAAAGTGGAAACCCTCCATATATATAAAAAAAAAAGGAAAAGAAAAAGAATAGAAAAGAATGAAGAATAAAAAGTTGTGGAATAAAAGTGCATAAAGAAATTGGGTTTCCAAGCAATCCATGGAGAGTGAATAAAAAGATTACTTAGAAGCACCTGAAGAAGAATTGATAAAGTAAAAGAAGGGGATGTCTTGAGAAAACCACATCTTATGAAGAAAAAGTCATTGAGCCTAAAATGACCATACCTTTGCACTCAACCCTATTACAAGCCTTGAAAAGACATTTTTGATCTTGAGTGAGCCGAACCGAAGGTCGATCGGAAAATAAGGGCAAACCTATGGGTGAAAACATGCATTGTGTTCCTATTTTTGAGTGTGAGCGTTGCATCTGATTCCTGATCTTAAATTGATTAACTTCTGTGTGTGAATATGGAATAATTCTTTGTGTGAAGGAATTTAGATACTTCTGTTGAGCTTGAACTTGCATTAGTAGCAAGTATTGTGAGCATAAGAATCTTTGGTAATGGTGTGTCACAACTTGAATCTTTGAGTACACAATTGAATCTTCGCATAAGTAGTTTGAAGTCTTGTTATGTACATTCATGATTGAGTCTTGTATAGCACTATTTTAGATATCCTATTTGAATGGGTGAACTCAAGTTTCCTTGAGGACAAGCAAAAGTTTAAGTTGGGGGTGTTGATGAGTCCACAAAGTGGACTCATTTAGGGCTTTATTTTGATAGAAATAGTGTCCTCAAATGCTTATTTTGTCTCAATATCTAATGAAAACTCTTAAGTTTCAGGTATTTTAAGCTTTAGTGGAAGCATGGACACTTAGGCGCAAAAAGGAGCAGAAAGGTTGAAAAGAACAAAGAAGTTGAAGCCTGCGCATCGCCAAGCACGCTGGGCGATTCGCCAAAGGGACGCACTCCGCTCTTTGTTCCAATATGTGAAGACTTGAAGGAAAAGAATAAAAAAGTCGATGAAAGGAGCAGTCGACACTTTGCCGAATAGTTTTGCGAAGCTGTACTATACCTCCCAATTGTCTAGAACGTGAAGATGCTGAAGGCAAGCACAAAACGGAGACGAACCAGACGATGGGAGAATTGCCGAGTCGATCGGTGATTCTCATTTACCTCACTGAACAATCCGCTGCAACACTATTTTCTGAAACTATAAATACTAGCTCTTTATTAGTTTTGAGGAGATCCGAACATTTTTGTAATTTTGAGACTTCGATTATTAGCTTTTGCATTTTTCTCTCAAGTTAGGAGAGGATTTTTGGAAGACTTGAAGAAAGGAGTTCATCTTCCCCAAGTTGGAAGTGGGTCTTCTCTATTCGTGTTCCTTTGCTTAAATCAAGGTTTAATTTCTTATATCCATTTGTTTCGTTATCATTTTAGGTGTAATTGCTTATTTCTTCATGTGTGGCTAAAAACCCGCATTCTTGGGGTGTGATTACCGAATATGTGTTGATATTATTGTTGGGTCTTGCTTGCTGCTAGGTTAGATGTATTTTACTGGTGATTTCACCTAGTGGTTTGTGGTTTAATTTAATGGGTTTGTAGTTGCAAATAAAAAACCACCCATGTGTTTTCGGCTTACTCGAGGGAGAGGTCGCGAAACCTAGACCGCTAGAGTGATGACCTAAGGAGTGGGTCGACATGAGGTTCAGCCCGAGAGGGTGAGCCCTAGTCCCATATCCTAACACTCAGCTCGAGAGATTGAATGGGGTAAGGTGTAGGCTGGCCTTCATGCGGCAAATGGGTGTCCAAGAGAAACCCATTTGAAACAGGGTAACTTGCCCAAGAGGAAACTTATTTCCATCAAAAGCATAGCCTAGTCACTATTATCTTGAAAATTTCCTATCGAAAGTACGTACCCAATGAATCATATTAATATATATTGCGATCACACCCCAAGAACTTTTCGCCATACTTGATTTTCTCTTTATTTTTGTTGTTTTAGCTACTTGTGACAAAACCCCCTTTGATATTTGACACTTTGGTGTCAGTCAGTTGAATTTACTTTGTTTTTATTCGATAATTTCTCAAACTACAGCTAACTAGAACATAATTCTAGCCTAACTACTATTTTCACTCCCACTCCCTTAGGACACGACCCCAACCCTTGGTTGGGTTACTATATTATCGACGATCGTAGACACTTGAACCGTAGGTTAGTGTCATTGGTCACGATAAGCATCAGTCAATCAGGGAAAAATGTGGATCAAGTACCCCCTTCGTTGTCTATGAAGGGTCAGACGAGAGAAGTCCTGCTTTTAGGAAGAAAATGCCTTGATAAAGGCCTAATTGATGTCTTTAGGAGTTTTTATGTTTTCAGTCTTTTCGTAATCAAGTAATGAATGAATGAAAAGCAAAATCATCCTTATAATCGAACTATGTATGGCCTAATTTCTCCTTTGAAGATACGTAGGTAGCCTTTCAAGGCCCAACCCCTATCATTTTAAAATATCTTTTCCCTTTCATTTTACAAGAAAATGTTGAGTCCACATATACAAATATTGAGAGATGCAACAATAAGACCTTAGCTCAACGCAAGTCACCCTTCCTGATTCACTAGTCGTGAAATCAAATGAGCTAATTCTTGCTTATTTAAATCAGTCCCCATTACTCGTGGGTTAAATGTCCTCAAACCAAGCAACTCTTATGTGTTTATATACTTTATATGATATTTTGAATTATGTTTCTTGAACTAAAACTAACAGATTTACCTTTGAGTTGTTATTCTTTTGCAGTTACTTAGAACTGATCTGTGTTGATAAGTTGGCTGGACATCCTTATATTACGAGATCCAAAGATTCCAAAGATTCCTTCCTTGAACAAAGTTCACTGAAAGGAAAAGCAACAATGACTGACAACAATGATGAGGTTGGCCTGACTAAATTTGTTGTAGTTCAACCTGCTACCGCTGAGTAAAACGAGTTAATCATTCAGGTAATGCAACAGATTTCTGAGATGAGGGTTGAGATGCATAGAAGGCAATATTTTCTTAATCCAATTTTCACTGTCAATACTCCAGGGGATGGACGACCTCCACTCTACTTTCCACTTCCGAATCCAAACGTGGAACATGTTTAAAACCCACCCTCCAACCCTATTCAAAATCCCTCCACCATCGACCTAACTGCCTAGAATCCCTATCATGCGCTATCCTCTCCTCAAAGTAAAAACCCCCAAACCTTCCCTCCTCCCCAAAACAAAAGTTTGTACAACACCCAGACATTCCCCCATTTTATAAACAAAAATACCAACCCTTAATCTTTCCCCTTAATATACCAAGACCCTCAAGATACCCAAAATCCTTCCACCGCTCCACCCTTGCCTCCAAAACCTACCTTCCAAATCCCAATCCATAATGAGCTTTATGCTAATGGTTCTGAATATGATCATTATGAGGAGTAGGAAAAAGACTAGAGGGCTAAGGAGGAAATGTCCAAGAAGGACATAAAAGAGGAAATATGGAAAGATGTGAAGGAGAGATGTCCCCGGGTTGAATTATAAAGATTTTGTTCATCCATCCAAACTTGGACCTTCTAGAAGGGTTCAAAGTGCCGAAATTAGACACTTTTGGAGAAACTGGAAATTTGTTGGCTCATGTAAGATCTTATTATGACCAGGTTGAAGGAGATGGAAGAAATGAAGATTAGTTAATGAGTCTCTTTAGCCGATGTTTGAACGGGTGTTAGAATGGTTCACTTCTCAAGAGATGAAACAATGGTCCAGTTGGAATGCACTTTCCAAAGAATTTGTCGAACGATTCACCTACAACGTAGAGATTGCTGCAAACCAATACTCTATGGAAAAGATCAAACAAAAGTCAACCAAAATTTACAGCGAATATGCCTACAGATGGAGGAAAGAGGTGACAAGAGTCAAATCGCCTATGTCGGAAAAAGAAATTGTTGAAGTATTTGTGTGTATTCAAAAACCATAATAGTATTACATGATTATGTTGCTCATTGGAGTTAAATTCACAGAGATAGTCATGGTTGGTGAGACAATAGAAAACAGGCTAAGGACCGGGAAGATTTCCCACGTTGCTGCCTCGACTGGATCTTCAAGATTGTTAAAGAAGAAGGAAGAAGATGTTGCTTCTATTTCCTATGCATCTGAGGGAAAGAAACACTTCAGAAAATCTTCACCGTACAAAGGTCGTTCTCGACCTTTGTAGAATTAATACCCAACTTGTTACGCCAAGACTAGTTATCAAACCCTTCCCGAAATTACAAAAATACCTATCCTCATGATTACCAAAATAGCCATCCTCCTATTAACCAAAGTTCGCATCCAGTTTACCAAACACCATGTCCTCACTACCGAAATATGGCCCCGACATCTCAAGTTCCATCCCCTAACTGTGCAAATGTCCAAACAAATTATCAAGCTCCTCCCCTAGTTTATCAAACCCCACCTCCATATTACCAAAATACCTAACAAAATTACAAGGCTCTGCAACCAAATTATCAAACCCCTTCATACCGAAAGTATCAAGCACCTCCCCGCCAAAATACTCCAAATTACCGTCAAGTACCTCCCCCTCAACGGGCAGTTATGATCCCCCTCATCCACGTTTTGAGAAGAAACCTACTCGAAATTTTAATCCTCTCATTAAGAGTTAGAAAAGGTTGTTTGAATGATTGACTGTGGCAGATATAATTCATACGGTTGAGCCCAAGTCTATCGATAGTAGCTCTAGATTCTACAAACTTGATTGAAGGTGTGCATATCATTCCAATAGTATTGGCCATGAAACGGAAGACTGTATAAATCTAAAGCACAAGATTCAAGACATGATTGATCAGAAAGTGGTCACTCTTTAGTCCGTTGCACACAATGTAAACAATAATCCTCTACCAAATCATAGAGGCACCACTATGAATATTATAGAGACGGGGGATGTATGGTTCATGGAAAAATTGATAGTTTTGGTTGGTCCTGATGACCTTGAAAAGGTTGTAGTCTCATTGTGGTTAAAATAGAAAAAGCAATTCGTGATTATAACACCTGAGACCGTTGTTGCTTTGGTGCCAAGAGAAGTTCTCACTCAAGAGAGGTTTTTGATCAAAACTGCGGCTACCCTGGGTATGACTAGATATGGTAGATGTTACACACCAGAAGAATTAGACCAAGAGTGGCACAAAATGTACCAATCAAAAAGGCCAATCAGCGAGGCAGAGCCGGAAGAGTTTCGGTGAAAGATGCAGACGAGATACTATTAAATTATGAAACACCTTGAGAAGACACTGGTTCAAATTTCTATATTGGCCTTATTAATGAGTTCACAACTTCATAGATAAACCTTGATGAAGTCTTCAGATGACAGTTATGTGCCTATGGGTACCAACAGGGGTTCACTTACGACTATGATAAAACCTGTAGTCACCTTTGAAGTCACGTTGCACAATAAAGATCTACACGTCACTATTAAGTTTGAAACAAGATTATAAATCATGTCATGGTCAATGACAAGTCTGGTCTTAATATTTGTCCACTCTAAGCTCTCAAACAGTTAAACTTTGACTTGGGAAAGATTCACCAGAACCAAGTCAACGTAAGGTATTTTGATGAAGGGAAAATAGATACTTTGGGAGTAGTGCATTTGGGGGTTCAAGTGGGTTTCGTAATTTAATGTGGAATTTTAGGTACTTGGTATCAACACTGGTTACACCTTGCTCCTTGGAAAACTGTGGATCCATATGGCTAGGGATGTGCCTTCAACCCTCTATCAGTTGATGAAGTTCATCTGAAACGATCATGAATTGGTCATTTATGATAAAGGAAGCCATACCAATGGGTATGCACCGACTGTTGATGATGTCTCCAAAGGTTGTGACTTTAACACGGTGAAGCTAGTGAATTCCACCGGTGACGATTTGGCCCCACAATCCCTTATTCCATATGTTTATAAGATGATAGACACTGTCATGCTTAGAAGTAGTTTTGAAGCAGGTTTTGTATTGGGGAAGTATTTTTAAGGAATCATTGAGCCTATCCAAATTCCCATTAGAGGATCAAAGTATTGTTTGGGATATGTCCCTACAGGAAATGATGAAGCAGAAGTGATGTGCAAGAATGCTGATCGGGCATTGGCCAGGCCGATACCTCACTTGTATCAGTCATTTCCAGTGCGGGATTATGTCAATGATGGTGGTCTTTGCGAAGGAATCTAGGACTTTTTCGAGGAAGTTGATGCAATCTATGAGGAAGAGACCGGGACATCGGGGATCCATTATGCTTAGCCAAAGGAGAAAGTTCAAAATGGGACCTCCACACCACATGTGATTCCCCGCTCATCTTGGTAGAAAGGACATGTTTTATGAAATTTGTGGTAGTTCGGAAGAGGCCCGAGATCTACCCTTTATGCAATTTTACTTGTTTAAGTTTTAATTTACCTCGGTGATGTGTTAAGAAGGCTAAATGGCCCTTGGTCATGGCCAAACTTTGTGCTCATTTTAGATTTAAATGAAAAGTCTCTCTTATCAGAATTTGTTTTATTTACTTATCTGTTATATCTTAATTTTCTAACGTTGTCTGTTTATGATTTCAGTAATAGTAATTTAAAACCATCCAATATCATGTCATGTCATGAGCTGGATTAACAAAATGAGGCAGATGGTGGTGAATGTGAGCACTATGAAGAAGAGAATGTGATACATGAGCATGTTTTTGAGGAGTTTAGATAATTTGAGAACTAGCAAAAGTCAAATCTAGAGAAATATTAGACCGTGAATCTAGGAGATAAAGAATGTGTCAAAGAAGTGAGAATGAGTGTCCATCATACTGAAGCTCAAAGATGGGACCTGGTTCGTTTTCTTACATAATATATCAACATATTTTCATGGTCTTATAAGGATATGCCTTGGCTAAGTAAAAACATTGTTTCTCATAAATTACCGATCAATCTAGATTTCAGCCTAGTAAAGCAGAAAACTCAGAAGTTCAAGCCAGAGTTGATTTTGAAGATCAAGAAGGAGATAACCAATGAAATCGAGTCTCAAGTGGTGGAAGTAAGACAATATCAAACTTGGCTAGAAAACATTGTTCCGGTTGCTAAGTAGGACAGAAATATCAGAATTTGTGTTGATTATAGAGATCTTAACAAAGCTAGCCCGAAGGATAATTTTCCACCGCCAAATATTCACATCCTCATTTATAATTGTGCCAAACATGAGATGTAGTCATTTGTGGATTGTTATAAGGGTTATCATCATATCATGATTGATGAAGAGGATGCAGAAAAGACAGCTTTCATCACACCTTGGGGCGTATATCACTACCGGGTAATGCCCTTTGGCCTTAAGAATGCAGTGCTACTTATATGATGGCTCTGGCAAACATTTTCCATGATATGATTCACAAAGAGATTGAGGTTTGTGTGAATGATGTCAACATCATGTCCCGCGAGAGTATAGATCATTTGACTCATTTGAGGAAGTTCTTTGATTGCTTATGCCAGTACAACCTGAAACTAAATCCTACTAAATGTTCTAAAACAAGGGGCATGAACTTGATCATTACAAGATCAAAGAGATTCCTGGGAAGGTTTAACTATATTTGTTAGTTCATAGCTCAATCCACCGTGGTGTGTGATATGCTCAAATTACACCTCTCTAAAGAAGCCTAAACGATCGTTATCAAGTAAAGAACCCAACTTATAGGTAGGGGTCGATCCCACGTGGAAAATGGTTTAAACTTCACTTTAACCAACAATTATATTTGTTTAGTCAAATTACTTCCATACACAAGTAATTAAAAGGGGGGGGGGGAATTTGTGAAACAATTTGTAAGAATTCAGTAAGTAATCAGTAAACAAAAGT
>JAJONQ010047704.1:0-11347 GCA_036250385.1 Solanum microdontum
AAAGTATGTTCTAAGGTGAAAAATAATAGTTCCACACCAAGTGAAAATTATAATAATTGTTCCACACTAAGTCTACAGCTCTACTAGTATTTATAGATTTCACAGATTTCTCTGCAGAGGATTGTTCGGCGACGTTAGTCGAGTTCGCCGACTGACTCGTTGACTCGCCCTTCTTCAGTTTCATCGCCGTTTCATGCTTGCCTTCAGCGTCTTCACGTTCTGGACCATTGGGTGATATAGTACTGCTTCGCGGAACTATTTGGTGACGCGCCGACTGCTCCTTTTATCGCATTTTGACCCACTTCCTTTAGGACTCCGCGTACTGGAACCTAGGGCGAAGTGTGTTCCTTTGGCGATTCACCAAGAGGACTTGGCGATCCTCAGGTCTTCATTTCTTCGTTCTTTTCAGCCCTTTTTGCTCCGTTTTGCGCCTAAGTGTCCTTGTTTCTAGTATAACTTACAATACCTGAAACTTAAGAGTTTTCATCAAATATTGAGGCAAAACAAGCATTCAAAGACACTATTTCCATTAAAATAAATCCCTAAATGAGTCCAACTTGTGGACTCATCAACACCCCCAACTTAAACATTTATTTGTCCTCAAGCAAACTTAAGTTCAGCCGTTCAAAAAGGGTGCCTCAAACAGTGCTATGCAAGACTAAATCATGAATGCACACAACAAGACTCAATTTACTTATGCAAGGATCAATTGTGTACTCAAAGATTCAAATTGTGACACACCATTACCAATGATTCTCATGCTCGCAATACTTGCTACTTGTGCAAGTTCAAGCTCAACGAAAGTATCTTAATGCCCTCACACAAAGAATGATTCCGTTTTCACACATAGATACTAATTAATTTAAGATTAGGAATCATATACAACGCTCACACTTAAAAAGAGAAACACAATGCATGTTTTCACCCATAGGTTTGCCTTTATTTTCCAATTGACTCTCGATCAAGATTACTCAAGATCAAAAAGGTCTTTCTAAGGCTTGTAATGGGGCTAAGTGCAAAGGTATGGTTGTTTAGGATCAGTGACTTTATCCTCGTGAGATGTGGTGTACTCAAGGCGTTCCCTTCTTTTCCTTTATCACTTCTTTTTTCTAGTGCTTCTAAGTCATCCTTTTATTCATTTCCCATGAATTGCGTGGAACCCTAATTTCTTTTGGACTTTATTCCACAAATTTCTTTTCCAATCTTGCTTTTTTTTATTTTTTATTTTTATTTTTATATGGAGGGTTCCATTGTTCTGCAACATGGGTAAAGGGGGACTTCTTATAGCACTTCTTGACTTCTCCTTTTCCTTTTCACCACAACCCCAAGTTAGGCTTTAGTCCTAAGTTGGCTATTCACTAAATCACAAATCAAGAGGATTATAAGTGGTGGATCAAGTAAGGTCTAGGGTTTATCAAGGTTCTTTCAAATAAAGGTAAGGCACAAAGGGTGTTCAAGAGAGTTTCACATGCTCACGGGTAGGTGACAAAAAGAGGTATATGTCAAATTGGCTCACACTCTTTCAAAGTTGCCTAAGATCATCTCAAGAGCATTCCTTACTAAATCAATCGGACTAACATGGCAAATTCTAGGTTTATTCATGCAAGATTCAAAGTAAGCTAAACACACAAGGCATCGACACTTCAGTCAAACAAGACTACACACGTTTGCTAGTGTACAATGGTCATCACAAGAGAATCAATTTGATAAACGACTAGTCACAACGAGATGCAAAGAGTGCACATATTGTCTATGTAACATCATTTGGCCTCGTCGTAGCCATGCATTCATGTTTGTTCAATTGAGAGCACTATTCAAGTCATCAGTATTGATCGAAACCGAGACTCAAATTTTCATAAAAAAATAGCCACTTTCAACACAAGAGGTGGTGAAATTTTTTCGGAAGGGTCAAAATTATTTTCAATTAAAACAAAAGGAGCCATAAGCTCAAAAATCCACAAAGAGCAGTATTAAAAACATAATTTAAACAAAACATCCCAACTATATATAGAACAAAACATGAAAGTCAACACAAAAGGTATGGGCCTCACCCCACGACATAAAAGCATTTTTCCTCAAATGCAAATAAAAAGTATCAACAATTAAAATCTTAAAAGACAGAGAGGGGTAAGAGAGGGTCCTGTCTACGCAGCCTCTCTATCTGTCGGGGCCTGAATATGGTCATTGGTGCCCGATGTATCTATCTGGTCAGGTGTCTCAGTCTCGGGAGTAGCCTCAGACATACTAGCAATGCCTGATCCACTGGGAGCTGCTGTGTACGTCTCAGCCGGCACTGCCTGAGTTACCGACTGCACAGCCATCTCCACGAGATTCGGCCAGTCTCTGAATATGATGTCCTCATGGCTCTCACTTAGTACCTCAATATGCACTGCTACCTGCTCTTCGTCGGTCTCTGTATCTAACTCTGCATGCCCTGCATCATCCTTCTGCACGTCTCCAATAGTGGTCGGAGAAATCCCAGAGGTTTCATGGATATCTGTGTCCTCTGCTCTTTACATCAGTGTTGTGAAGTCAGTAGCCTTAAGATAGGCTATGTCCTTCTTCAACTCGGCTCTTTCAGCTTTTAGGGCTAAAACCTCGGGTGTCTCCCCCTGTTTGCTCTCACACGAAGTGACTCTGGCAGTCAATTCATCGATAGTGTTTTTAATAGGGGTTAGTGCGGTCAAGATGGCACTATCAATCATCTCTGGGACTGCTCTTTCTAATCTGGTCGATCTCACATCTGCGGAATATACCAACTGCCCTATCTTTAGGATCATAGTCTGGGTAATCCTGGCAGGCTGGGAGGAGGACGAAACACCTGTGCCTGTGAGGAAGAGGAAGGAGTAGATGTACCTGAGGGCACAAAAGTTGAAGTGTGGGGAGGTGCTCCCACTGGTAGTGAGTTAACCTTGACCTCTGGCGATGTGTCTGCTGGAGCAGCTCTCCTCCTGTCATCCTTCTTTCGTGTGAATTCAGCCTTTATACATTGGATGTCGGTGGAGGAAGATGGGATGACCTCAACATCACTAGCAGGATCTCTGGGTGCTCCGAGACGCAGGCACAACTCAGTGATAAGAATTGGGAATGGCAATGATGTCTGCATTTGTTTGGCCCTCATAACCATCTTTTATGAAATTAGCAATCCCAGGTCGATTCGCCTCCTAGACATGATAGACCCAAGGCAAGCCGCCTTTGGATGACGTAGAATGGACTCGTTCTGGGATGGCATGATAGTACTGCTAATGAAGCCAAACTAATATCGGGAGTTGATGTTCATATCTCTCTTCTCAATGGAGGCTCCCGCATCCATCCACCTCGGGGTGGTGTCAGAAATCATCTAAGCCAACCAACCCTTCAACTCATCGAGAGATAGAGCAATATGCAACCCCTGGTAGGGAAGTACCGAGTGCAGTGGTTATCCCAGTACAACATTTATGTGTTCGCTGTGACACTCTACTTCCTTGCCTCTCACCATGACCGACTTCACTGGTCGAAAATCACTAGCCTTCTTCCTGCTTTTCGGGACCAACTCCCCATAGGCTAAGTAGAATTCCTGGATCCAGTAAGGTATGTAGGTACCCCATGGTCGTGAACTGCTCAAACTCGTGATACCGGTGCGTGTCAAGCACCTCAACATGCTTACCTTCCAGGCTTTCCATATATAGCATTTTTTCTTCGATAATGGTGCGTAAACCATCTCCTTTCAATCTGTTCAACAATCTCAGTGGAGGTGGAATTAAGGGAAGTGCAGGAGCCACTGGAGGTGGTGTTGGGGTTGGCACTTCTTTAGTAGTAGGCATAGTGGCAGCTGAAGGGGTGCTGGTGGCTGTGGACTGATACCTGGCACGGAGCGCTCTCCTTCGGTCAATCAGAGGTAGTTCATCCTCTGGTTCAACAAAATCTGGTTCCACAACTACTCCTTTCTTTGCTATATGCTTTTTTTTTTTCCTTTATCTCCTGGTGGAAGATCTTACTTTCTTTTCTGAGAAGGAAGTGATCCTCCTTCATTTATTGTAATGCCCTTTGTTGTTTTTTGAGGGGGGTCATTTAGGTTAGTGCGCACCATTTCTGCAAAAGATCAAGAAGAAACTCAAACGCTCGTACAGAAAAGTTAATGCAGACAGACTTGCTGAGCTCATCGGCGAGTCGTCAAGTCTCTTTGGTGAAACAAATCGAGCTCACCAAAAGGGATTGGCTTAACAATGGTGAGAAGTCGGCGATAGGTCAGCTCATTCGGTGACTCGCTGACTACTTTCAGCGATAATGAATGTGTCCGCCAAAAGTTACAGTGCAACATGGGTTAAGGGGTGCAGATAAAGGGCGATGATAGTACTCTCAGCGAGTCGCCGAGTGTTTTCGGCGCCTTCAGACTTCTCACCGAGGGTTACAGAATCAAACATATATCAAGGCACCAAATCATCGACGGAGTGGAGCTACTAGGTGAACCACCGAGTCGTTCGGCAAGCTCGATTCAGCTCGCGATTCGACCCAACATGCCTCTTTTCGACCCACCTTCTCGAATTCTGTCCCCAAATCCTAAAAAATCAAACTAAAGCATGCACTCATGGAAATCAAACAAGACCCGCACTACCCACTCTCTCGAGGTACTCAGACTTCCCCCAAATTTGTCAGATTTTAGTCATATGACAATTTTTGCTTTTAAGATTGATGCAACTCGTTCATTCATCGAGCAATTTTTGCCGTTCAGTGCACACATGGGCTAATCAAACTTCACCCAATCAACCTAACAACTAACATGCAACACCCCTATCGATATCAATCAATTCAAAGTGCAAACACTAAGACATTCAGTCATGTAAGCAGTTTAACCGTAGTTTACGAATTGAAAAAAACATCATAGTAACCTATTCCTATTAGAGAGGCCCAACACACGTCAATATGATACGATTATTGTAAAAGATTCCAAAATTCTAAGAATCAGTTCAGGGTTTTAGAGACTAACCTTTAATGTCGATTACAAGGTGATCGAAATGTTAGGTGGCAAAGAAATCCCAAGTCCAAGCACCAATCAACAACTATAATACTAGTTGATAGCAATAATCTTTAAAATGATACGATTGTGTGAGTTTGTGAAGCATAAAAACTACGAATGGTTTTTAAAATTTTTGCAATGTTTGGCCATATATTAACCGTCCAGTGCCTAGCCTTTCGGCGACGTTACTCATATCGCCGATCACATCGGTGATTTGCCAAATGTATTCTTACCTCGCCAAATTTTACATGATATCCCTTGTCTTAGGGTCCCAACGGCGGAACAAATCGAATGCGTCGATCGGGTCGGTGATTCACCACTGGGTCTTCAGTTCGTCAAATTGCAATTTTTTTACTTCTTCCCTCATTTTCCTGCACCACTAACACACCAATTATTCGAACAAAACAATTTAAAGCAATAAAGCCTTGGGTTGCCTCCAAGAAGCGCCTTATTTAACGTCGTGGCTCGACACAAGTCCTTTCTCAATCTCACATATTGGGATTGACCCTAACATTACCAGGCAACCCCAGTAGGTCATTTGAGTCGAGGGGAGGTACTGCAAAACTCAAGAGCGACCTAATCAACTGGATTGATCTAGAGTGAGAACCAACCATTTGATTTAACACTTCAACATTCTCATGTATCTCGTTTATCACCCGGTCCTGTTCATTGACCTTTTGGAGAATTATTTGCAGCATATTCTCAACATGATTGTGTCCATTTCCTCTAGACTTCCACCGCTCATGAGGAGGTACGTACTTCCCCAGACTTGTGCACTGGTTTTCCACCTCTGAGACTTTGGTGGCCAAGTTGTTCAATTGAGTTACCAGCACAGTTAATATGAAGTCACCCTCGACTTCTTGATTCGCCACAACTGACTTGGCACCACTTCTTTCAACCATTTTCAGGAGGTCTATGTAAAATCAAAGCTCAAAGAAAAGCAAAACTATGAGTAAAGTTAGTAAGCTACAACTAAGAATAGAAATTTTAGTGAACTACAAATTCTCAAACAACACCACTCCTCGGCAGCGGCACCATTTTGATGCTTATCATGACCAACGACACTATTCTACGATATGAGTGTCTACGATCGTTGATAATATAGTAACCCAACCAAGGGTTAGGGTCGTGTCCCAAGGGAGCGGTTTTGAGAATTAATAGCCAATTAGAATTTCATTCATATTAGTTGTAGTTAAAGACATTTGCGATAAAAGACATTGTAAATTAAAGGGGTGACACAAAAGTGTCAAATATCAAAGGGGGATTTTGTAACAAGTAAGTAAACAACAAAATAAACAAGAAAATCAAGTATGGGGAAAGGTTCTTGGGATGTGACCGCAATACAAGTTGAGACAGATTGTTGGGTACATGCTTTTGATAGGAAATTTGCACAATAATAGTGACTAGGCTAAGCTGTAAATGGAAATAAGTTCCCTCTTGGGCAACTTACCCCGTTTCAAATGCGTTCCTCTCAGACACCCATTTTCCGCATAAAGACCAGCCTACGCCTTACCCCACTCACTCTCTCGAGCTGAGTGTTAGGATATGGGACTAGGGCTCACCCTCTCGGGCTGAACCTCATGTCGACCCACCCCTTAGGCCATCAGTCTAGTGGTTTTGGTTTCGCAACCTCCCTCTCTGGTAAGTCGAAAACAAATGGGTGGCTTTGTATTTGCAACTACAAAGCCTTTAGATTAAACCACAATCAGTAGGTGAAATCACCATTAAAATACATCTACCCTATCAGCAAGCAAGACCCAACAAGAATATCAACCCATATTTGCTAAATCACACCCCAAGAATGGGGGTTTTTAGCCACACATCAAGACACAAGAAATTACACCTAACATGATAATGAAATTAACTAGGCATAAGAAATTAAACCTTGAATTAAGCAAAGGAAGATGAATAGAGAAGACCTACTTCCAACTTGGGGAAGATAAACTCCTTTCTTCAAGATTCCACAAAACCCTCTCTAAACTTGAGAGAAAATATAAGCTAAAGTAAGTTCTAAGGTGAAAAATAATAGTTCCACACCAAGTGAAAATTATAATAATTGTTCCACACTAAGTCTACAGCTCTACTAGTATTTATAGATTTAACAGATTTTGCTGCAGAGCATTGTTCGGCGATGTTAGTTGAGTTCGCCGACTGACTCGGTGACTCGCCCTTCTTTAGTTTCATCATCATTTCATGCTTGCCTTCATCATTTTCACATTCTGGACCATTGGGCGGTATAGTACTGCTTTGCGGAACTATTCGGTGACTTGCCGACTACTCCTTTCATCACTTTTTGATCCACTTCCTTTAGGACTCTGCGTATTGGAACATAGGGCGAAGTGTGTTCCTACGGCGATTCACCAAGCGGACTTAGCGATCCTCAGTCTTCATTTCTTCGTTCTTTTCAGCTCTTTTTGCACCTAAGTGTCCATGTTTCCAGTATAACTTCAAATACTTGAAACTTAAGAGTTTTCATCATATATTATGGCAAAATAAGAATTCAAAGACACTATTTCCATTTAAATAAAACCCTAAATGAGTCCAATTTGTGGACTCATCATCTATCCTCTACCACCCTAATGCGGCCTACCTTGGGTTGATCATATCTAGGAGGAGCATTTACCTGGGACTCCTCATAGATCAGGAGATGGACATCAGGTCTAAGTAGAGCCAGACTTCCCTACCATTCTTGGTGCTGATTACAGAGCTGTGCTGACGTGCTGGAGTTCCTCGTGATGACACGAGAGATTTTGAAGTCACCCCTACATTCTCCACTGATATACGGCGTATAGAGGCTGAGTACACTCGGGAGGAGGCAGACATGAGGAGAGCAGCTCTGGTGGACACGTCCCCGGAGATTGACCTAGAGAAAATTCCTGCAGAGGCATCCTTGCCTACTCCGACCTTCGGGCCTTCAGGTACATTTGCTCCCACTGCTTCCTCCCAGGCTCCTGGTACTTCTGCCACTTCTCAGCCCTCCAGGATTTCTCAGGCTATGATCCAGAATAAGGGGCACCTGGCCCATTCGGCTTATGTGAGGGCTACCCGACTAAGAGTGCCATCCTTACTGCACTGACCCCCCTCAGGAATTTTATTGATAATTTGACTATGAGAGTCGAGACTTGTGAGCGGTGATAGGGGGAGTCTTCTGAGGTGACGACTTTGAGGACTGATGTGGCAGATCTGCGGAAGGAAGTAGACTATCTTAACTCTATAGGCTTCAGCTCTTTATTTGAGGTAGCCGAGACAGAGGGTGCTCCAGCTACATCTAAAATTCCTTCGACTACCACTGGAGATGCACAAATGGATGACATAGTAGTTGATGCCTCAGAGGCGGAGATCGATGTGGAGCAGATTGAGGTGAGAGAAGAGAGAATTTATGGAGACCTTCATGACCTTCATGGAAACGATTGTACAGTCGATGATTCAGACATCGCTGATAGAGACGTCCATGGAAGGCCCTAGTGGATCGAATGCTGCTGCTATTACATCGAGCAGATGCCCTGAAAAACAGAGCGACTATTTCAACATGACTTCTCTTTACCTCCCCTCTGTCATTTTTATTGATATTTTAGTTCTTTATTGCATTTGAGGACAAATATCTTTTTGGTTGTGATGAGGTGAGGTATTTCTATACCTACCTCTTATGTTGATGATTTTTTTGTATACATTGGATTTTGTGCTATAAATTGTGTTTTTGCACTGTGTTATGGATATTTGAGCTTGTGGCTCGTTGTTTTAATTGAAAATGGTTTTTGAAAATTTTGTGCCACTTCTTGATTCTGTTTGAATGTGGCTGTTCTTTTGCAAATTTGAGTATCATTCTTGATCAATACCGATGACTTAAATAGTGCTCATAATCGAACAAAAATGAATGTGTGGCAACGATGAGGCCAAATGAAGTTGCATAGACAATATGTGAACTTTTTGCATCTCGTTGTGACTAGCCAATTATCGAATCAGTCTCTTGTGATGAACATTGCAAACTAGCGAAAGTGTGGAGTCTTGTTTGATATTGGTGTCAAATGCCTTGTATGATGAGCTTACCGTAAACCATGTGTGATGACACTTAGAATTTGCCCCGTTGGTCCAGTTGACTAAGTGATGCAAGCTCTTGAAATGATCTTAGGAAAATTTTTTAAAGAGTGAAACAATTCGATATTATACCTCTTTTGTGGCCTACCTTGTGAGTGAGTGAAATCCCTTTTAGCACCCTTTAAGCCTTTCCCTTTTCTTGGAAGAAACTTGATGCAATTGTGACCTTTCTTTATCCCTTCACCCTTAATCTTCATGAGATGTGGTTTGTTTGAATAGCCAACTTAGGTCAAAAGCCATGGTCAAAAGAGAAGGTAAATCAAGAAATGTGAATAAATTCCCCTCTACCCATGGTTTTGAAAAAGACGGAACCCCTCCATACAAAAGAAGAAGAAGAAGAAAAGAAAACATGAAGGAAAAAGAATGAAAAAGCTTTTGAAATAAGGTGCAAAAAGAAATGGGGTGTCCAAAGTTTCATGGAAAATGAATAATGGGGTGAATTTTGAACATGAATGAATTGTTGAAGGAAAGGGAAGAAAGTGTTGTTCATACCACATTTAATGAGGATAGCATCCACTGAGCCTAAATGACCATACATTTTTACTCATCCCCGTTACAAGCCTTAAAAAGACCTTTTTAATCCTGAATGAGCTGAAATAAGTGTTGGTTGGAAAATAAGGGCAAACCTATGGGTAAAGTCATGCATGCGTTCATCTTTATGAGTGTGAGAGTTGTATCTGATTCCGGAACTATAAAGTGTTGAACCATTGTCTGTGAATATGGAATCATTCTTTGTGTGAGAGCATTTGAGTACCTTGGTTGAGCTTGAACTTGCATTTGAAGCAAGTATTGTGAACTTGAGAATCTTTGGTGAAGGTGAGCCACAACTTGAATCTTTGAGTGCACAATTGATCCTTGCATGAGTAAGTTGAGTCTTTTTGTGTGAATTCATGATTGAGTATTGTGTAGCACTATTTGTGGCTTCCTTTTTGAACTGCTGAACTTGAGTTTTACTTGAGGACAAGCAAAAGTTTAAGTTGGGGGTGTTGATGAGTTCGAGGTTTGGACTCATTTAGGGATTTATTTACAATGATTTAATGTCCTCAAATGCTTATTTTGTGCAAATAACTGATGCAAAACCCTTGATTTCTAGGTACATGGATTGAGGAACAAAACATGGACACTAAATTGCAAAAAGGAACAAAGCGAGCTGAAAGAACAAAGAAATGAAAGACTGGTGATCGCCATGTCCCTTTGGCGAGTCGCCGAATGGTCTCTTGATCGCCTAAAGTTCCAGTGTGCCAATCCCTGAAGGAGAAAACCAAGTTGGTGAGAGAAATGAGCAGTTGACAGATCACTGAATGGTTTCGCGATGTAGTGTTGGATCGCCCAATGTTACAGAACTTAAGGAAGCTGAAGGCTAAAGGCAGAAAAGCGAAGACATGGATGGCGGATCACCGAGCCTGACTTACTGCACCGAATGATCCTTCGCAACATATTTTTGGCGACTATAAATACATTTTCAAACATTAAGTTTAGTATAAAATTTTATTCTGAACATCCATTAGAGTAATTTTTGAGTTTGAACTTTGAGTATTGAGGCTAAGTTTTCCCTACGGTTTGGAGAATTGAAGTTTTTCACTTTCTAGAAGTTGGAAGTGGGTCTTTGAGATTCTTCAACTTGGAGCATTATAAGGACAAAATTAATCTTACCAAGTTGATGGAAACACAATTTGGTAACGATTTGTTTTATCTTTTTATGATGTCTAGCTAAAACCCCAATTCTTGGGGTGTGAATATTTGATTATGGGCTGATTTAGCTTATGGGTATTGCTAATTGTTAGTTTAAATGCTGTTTAGAAGTGAGTTTAATCAGTAATAGTGGTTTAATGTAGTTGCCAATGCAGTTCTACCTTCGTGTTTTTGGCTTGCTCGAGAGAGAGGTTTTAAAACCAAGATTGTTGATTAATAGTCAGTGGTTACTAGGTTGATATGGGTTCATCTTGAGAGAGTGAATCCTAAACTCAATCCTATATATTCAGCTCGAGAGAGTGAATAGACTAAGGTGTAGGCTGGTCTTATTTGCTTGCTTGTTGGTGTTCGAGAGAAACCAACTTGATTCGGGATAAATTGTTCGAGACAAAATTTATTCCCTCTGGCTTAGCTTACTCACTAACATTCAACTATTTTCTAACAGTTGCAATTACCCGTTTGTCTATATTAGCCTATAGTTGAATCACATCCCAAGAACTTGTCATTATTTTCATTTCGTGTTATTTACTGCTGCTGTAGTTGATAAGTAAAACCCGCGGGGGG
>JAJONQ010047707.1:0-10640 GCA_036250385.1 Solanum microdontum
TGTTAGGTCAAAATTGGGTGTCAACAACAACCCCACCCAAGCTACCCCGTCAAAAAAAATTCCCCCCCTCCCCCCGACACCCCCACCCAGGCCACTCCCGAAAAAAAATAATTTATTTTTGCAGAATATTTCAAATTTTTAAAATTTTCTTTTTTTATATCACCCCCCAGCCCCCTATCCCCGACACCCTCGTTGAAAAAAATTATTTTTGAAAAATATTTAAAATTTTCAATTGTTACACCATCTCTACCCCCTACCCCCTACTCAACCATCCCCCAATCGCCAATCCCCCGTCAATTATCTTTTAAATTATTTTTGAAAAATAATTTAAAATTTTATTTTTTACGCCACAGGTCAGAAATTATTCTCCTAAAATAGTATTTTTCTAGTCTTAAGCAAAAAATAAAAGATATTTTTTTGGAAAATATTTTTCATTTACCAGCCAAACATTAAAAAATATTTTCTACTCACCTACCAAACATGAAAAAATAAGTTAGAAAACATTTTCCTTTCATACCAAACACACCCTAATGCCTTATATTTTCCCATTGGGTGCAATTTCTACGTTCTGCTATTGGTTGTCTAAAGAAGTTGCAAATTTTATCATTTGTATTTTATTACAAAATAATAGAACTCAATGATTGAACCCGTAAATGCTTAATATCTATTCGATTGGAGATTTAATTTTATTCAATAGGAAGATATTATATAATAATAAATAATAATAATAATAATTAAAAAAAATATAAGCTTTAAGAGTAAAAGTGAACAAAAAAAATAGATTGAGGAATACTTTTAGTCAAATAAATGAATAAGAAACACATTTAAATTTTCTTAGATAGTCCAAAGATATTTTTAGCATACAAACTTTGACTTGTATCCAATTTTGTCGGAAACATCCATTTTAGACATTTTTTTAGAAGAAGAGGTATTTAGGCATGTGTAATGTGTTGTTTATTTTCCCGTTGTGGGTCTTATGCGTCAATCGCCTATATTTTGTGTCAACCATATCCACTTGTTATATATCACAATTCATGTTAATTTAATTTGTCTATTCCAACTTGGAATTTAGTGCTTGATATTTATATTTTACTTCACTCAAAATTTAATAGTACCATATCCACTTGTTATATATCACAATTCATATTAATTTAATTTGTCTATTCCAACTTGGAATTTAGTGCCTGATATTTATACTTTACTTCACTCAAAATTTAATAGTACTATTTACTTTGTATTATTATAATTTTTGTACATATACATATGCTCCACCAATAAATACTTGTCAATCATCGATTTTGGCATCAACCTCCTTGCCCCCCCTCAAATTAATAAATCCTTGTTAGCAGGGGAAATTTATTTAGAAGAGAGGATTTGATAGAAGTCAATTTTTTGAAATTATCTTTAGAAAATTCAGAACTCATAAAGTTAAAATTCTGACTTCGCCTCTAACTATGAGAGTAATTAATAAGGTAAATCTGTAATACAGCGTCCACAATATTCTGCAGTTTCATGTAAGTGTTGGAGCTAGCTATAGCAATCTTAATGCAGTACTGAGAATAAGTTGAAAATCGTACAAACAACAATTAGACTTTTGAACGCGTACAAAATCAAATTATTACTCTACTACATATTCTTTCTTTCAAGGCTTTTTTCTCTTTAAAATTCCACTATTAGGTATATTTTGATGAGTGTTTTAGGTGCAGTGATTAATTAAAGTTTTTGTGTGTCCAACTGTAAAGCCTAGAACATGATGTGATTAGTAGTATAAAGAGCTATACAAATTCTTACAAAAGGACCACTAATAATGTTCTATAACTTTGTCCTTGCAACAACTCTATCAACCCTACCATTATAAATATTGACGTTTTACCATATGATAATCCAATATATACTTTTAAATTTGTCTCCTCTAAGTAATCAAGGACATTACAATTACTGCCCTGGCAGCGATTTAAAAAAAAAATTATTTTATAGCAACGGTTTTGTAATTTTTTTTTTATTGGCAGCGATTTTAAGTCAGAATTTTTCTTTTCCTTACACATCACTGCAGGGGCAGCGCTTTTCATGCCTAGTGCTATTATATTCATGCCAATTGTTAATTATTAATAATATAAAAATGATAAACAAGACGAACAGTATACTCAATAAAATTGTTGAAACATGAGGAAAATTGAATTATATATCATAAATAATAATAAAAGAATATTAAATTTAAGAAAAAACTTTTTTCTTTGATAAATTTTTTTTTTGTTGAGAAAATCGCTGCTAAAGCAGAGAATTTTTATTTTTTTTAACGTATGACAACTTAAAAAATAAAACTGGCAACGATTTTCTAAAAAAAAAATCTTTTTTTCTTCAAAACCGCTGCTATAGCAGCGATTTTGGTTTAAAGTTTTTATTAATATAATATTCCTTTATTATTATTTATGATATATAATTCAATTTTCCTCATGCTTCAACAATTTTATTGAGTATACTGTCTGTCTTGTTTATCATTTTTATATTATTAATAATTAACAATAGGCATGAATATAATAGCACTAGGCATGAAAAACGTTGCCCCTGCAGTGATGTTTAAGGAAAAAAAATTGAACTTTTTTTTTTTTACAATTTTTTTTTACGGGCAGCAATTTTTAATAAAAACAAAGAAAAAAAGTTTTAGACAGAATCGCTGCTAAAAGGCAGCGATTTTTTGTCATTGTGTCAGAGGGAAATCGCTTCTTCAGGAGCGATTTTGCCCTTTTGGTTTTAAAAAAATTTGATGTGCACTTTTGGAATTTTTGATGACTTTTTTTGCCTTTTTGGCTCCGGACTCATAATTTATGTGAATTGTATTATAGTATATATACCATATGATAATCCAATATATTTTTTTCACACATATTTTCGCATTTACGAGCCAACTTTTAGTAATTAACCGACTTTCGCCATTTTTCGTATGTATTAGCCTATGGATCTTACACCTTTAGTGCACCCAAAAATTTATTCTGAAAAAACTATATAAGGACCTCCATAATGAGTTGGGGAAGCATTACGTATAGTCACGCCATTTTTTTCACGCTTATTTTCGCATTTACGAGTTAACTTTTAGGAATTAACAGACTTAGTCATTTTTCGTGTATATTAGCCCATTGATCAAGCGCGTTTGGGACACCCAAAAATATTTTTTTGAAAAAACTATATGAGGACCTTTGTAATGTGTTGGTGAAACATTACATATTGTCCACCATTTTTTCATGCATATTTTCGCATTTACAATCCAACTTCTGGAAATTACCATACGTTCATCATTTTTCATGTGTATTAGCACACGGATCTGGCGCCTTTGGGGCACCGAATTTCTTTTCCATAAAAAATTATATGAGGAACTCTGTAATTAGTTGGGGAAGCTTTACGTATGGTCCTGCCATTTTTTACACATATTTTCACATTTACGAATCAACTTTTAGGAATAACCCAACTTTTGTCATTTTTTGTGTGTATTAGCCCATGATCGCCCGCCTTTGGAGCACTCGAGATTTTTTTCTAAATAACCAAATGAAAACCCCGTAATGAGTTAGAGAGGCATTACGTATAGTCTGGCCATTTTTATCACAAATATTTTTACATTTACGACCCAATTTTTAAGAATTACCCAACTTTTGCGATTTCTCGTGGGCTAATGTTAGCCCATGGTCTGGTGTCTTTGGGATACCCGAAATTTTTTCCTGAAAAAACTATATAAGGACCTCTGTAATGAGTTGAGGAAGCATTAT
This sequence comes from Solanum microdontum, assembly GCA_036250385.1. NCBI lineage: Eukaryota > Viridiplantae > Streptophyta > Magnoliopsida > Solanales > Solanaceae > Solanum > Solanum microdontum. Next base: position 3,759 of record JAJONQ010047707.1, read on the forward strand.
GTATAGTCAGACCGTTTTTCACACATTTTTCACATTTATGAGCCAAGTTGTAAGAAGTACGCGACTTTCATCATTTTTCATGTGTATTAGCCTATGAATCTGATGCTTTAGGGGCACCTGAATTGTTTTTTTCAAAAAAAACTATGTGAGAACCATCGTAATGAGTTTAGGAAGCACTACGTATATCTGACCATATTTTTCATGCATATTTTCTAATATATGAGCCAACTGTTAGGATTTACCCGATTTTCGCCATTTTTCGTGTGTATTAGCCCATAGATCTGACGCTTTTGGACACCCAAAAAAATTTTCTGAAAAAAAAATATATGAGGACCTTTGTAACGAGTCGGAGAAGCATTACTTATGGTCTCGTTGATTTTTTTCACGCATTTACTAGCCAAGTTTTAGGAATTATCCAACTTTCACTTTTTTTCGTGTGTATTAGCCCATGGATCTGGCTCCTTTGTGGACCCCAATTTTTTTTATGAAAAAATTATATGAGGCCCTCCATAATGAACTGGAGAAACCATACGTATAGTCCCATCATTTTTTCCATGCATATTTTTGCATTTACAAGCCATTTTTATAAATTACCCGATTTTTACCCTTTATCATATGTATTAGACAATGGATTTGGCGCCTTTGGGAAAATCAACTTTTTTTTTTGAAAAATTCATATGATGACCTCCGTAGTGAGTTGGGAAGCATTACGCATAGTCCTGCCATTTTTGTCACATTTATTTTTACATTTACGAGCTGACTTTTAGAAATTATCCAACGTTCACTGCTTTTCGTGTGTATTAGCCCATAGATCAGGTGCCTTTGGGGCACCCAAAATTTTTTTTTGAAAAAACTATATGATGACCTTTGTAATGTGATGGGGAAGCATTATATAAAGTCCCACCATTTTTTTCACGCTTAATTTCACCTTCACGCACCCAAAAAAATTTCTAAAAAAACTATATGAGTACCTTCAAAATGAGTTGGGAAATCATCACGTATAGTCCTGCCACTTTTTTCACGCATATTTTTGCGTTTACGAGTCAACTTTTAACAATTACCCATAAATTTTATCTTAAAAATTATATGAGGACCTCCTAAATGAGTTAGAAAGGCATTATGTATAGCTCCACTATTTTTTTACGAAATTTTTTTCACATTTACGAACCAACTTTTAATAGCCCATGGATTTGGCGCCGTTGAGAAACCCAAAAAGTTTTCCTGAAAAAATTATATAAGAACCTCTGTAATGAGTAAAGAAATATTAGTAATAGTTTGACAATTTTTTTCACGAATTTTTCACATTTAAGAGCAATATTTTAGGAATTATACGACTTTCATCGTTTTCCGTGTGTTTTAGCTCATGGATCAATGCTTTGGGGCACCCGAATTTTTTTTCTAAAAAAAACTATATGAAGACCTCCATAATGAGTTGAAAAAACACTACGTATAGTGCGACCATTTTTTTCACGCATATTTTTGCATTTACGAGCCAACCTTTAGGAATTATCTGACTTTTGTCATTTTTTCGTGTGTATTAGTCCATGAGTCTAGCGCCTTTAGGGAACCCAATTTTTTTTTAGAAAAAACTATACAAGGATACCAGTAATGAGTTGAGAAAGTATTACATATAGTCTCGCTATTTTTTCATGCATATTTTCACATTTATTAGCCAATTTTTTGGAATTACCCAACTTTTATCATCTTTCATGTGTATTAACCTATGGATCTGACGCCATTAGGGCACCTGATTTTTAAAAAAAAACTATGAGGACACCCATAATGAGTTGGAGAAAATTACGTATAATTCCGCCTATTTTCATGCACATTTTTTAATTTACGTGCCTACTATTAGGAATTACCCGACATTCGTCGTATTTCGCATGTATTAGCTCATTGATCTAGCATCTTTGGGGAACCCAAACTTTTTTCCTGAAAAAATTATACGAGAACTTCTGTAATGAGTCGAGGAAGCATTACGTATCATTCCGCTGTTTATGTCACACATATTTTCTTATTAACGAGCAAACATTTAGTAATTATCTTACTTTCACCGTTTTTTGTGTGTATTAGCCAATGGATTTGGCACAATAGGGCACCTGGAAATTTTTCTGAAATAACTATATAAGGACCTATGTAATTTGTTGAGAAAACATTACGTATAGTCCTGCCATCTTATTCACGCATATTTTCGCATTCACGAGCCAACTTTGAGGAATTATCAAACTTTCACCGTTTTCGTGTTTATTAGTCCATGGATCTGATGCCTTTGGTCACCCGAACATTTTTCCTGAAAAAATTATATGAGGACCTTCGTAATGAGTTGGGAAAGCATAACATATAGTCCCTCCATTTTTCACGTATATTTTTCCATTTACGAGCCTACTTTAGGAGTTACCTAGCTTTCATAATTTTTTGGGTGTATTAGCTCATGAATCTAGCACCTTTGGGGTAATCAAAAAAAATTTCTTAAAAAAATTATATGAGGACTTCCATAATGAATTAGTGAAGCATTACGTATAGTTCCATTATTTTTTTCACGCATATTTCTGTATTTACGTGCTAACTATTAGGAATTACCCGACTTTTGCTACTTTCGTGTATATGAGCACATGGATCTGGCGCCTTTGGGCACCTGAATTTTTTTACTAAAAAAAACAATATGAGAACCTTTGTAATGAATCGGAGAAGTATTACGTATAGTCCCTCCAATTTTGTCAAGCATATTTTCGCATTTACGAGTCAACTTTGAGAAATTGTCTTATTTTCATCGTATTTAGTGTGTATTAACCCATAAATCTGGCGCTTTTGGGGAACCCAATTTTATTTTTCTAAAAAAAACTATATTAGGACCTCAACAATGAGTTGAGGAAGCATTACGTATAGTCCCGCCGTTTTTGTCACGCATATTTTTACATTTACAAGTCAACTATTAGAAATTACTCGGTTTTCACCATTTTTTGTGTGTGTTAGCCCATTGATCTGTCACCTTGGGGCACATAAATTTTTTTTAAAAGAAAAAAACTATATGAGGACTTTTATAATGAGTTGGGAAAGCATTACATATAGTTTCACATTATTTTCATGCATATTTTCACATTTGCGAGCGAACTTTTAAAAGTTACTCGACTTTCATCGTATTTTATGTGTATTAACCCATGGATCTGGCGATTATAGGCACTTAAAAGTGTTTTTTGAAAAAACTATATGAGGACCTCCGTAATGAATTAGGGAATCATTATGTGTAGTCCCACCGTTTTGTCCACCTATTTTCGTATTTACAAGCTATGTTTTAGAAATTACCTTAGTTTCGTTGTTTTTCGTGTGTATTAACCTATGTATCTGGTGTCTTTGGGACACCCGAATATATTTTATGAAAAAAACTATATGAGGAACTCCGTAATAAGTTGGGGAAGCATTACCAATAGTCCCGCAATTTTTTATGTGTATATTTTTGCATTTACGAGCAAATTATTAGGAATTATCCGACTTTCGCTTTTTTCATATGTATTAGCCAATGGATCTGAAAACTTTGGGGAACCCATAATTTTTTTCAGAAAATTCTATATGAGGACCTCCGTAATAAGTTGGTGAAGAAATTACGTATAGACCAGCCCTTTTTTCATGCATATATTCGCATTTACGAGCCAATTTTTATGAATTAATCGATTTTCGTCATTTTTCATGTGTAGCCCATTGATCTGACGCCTTAGAAGCACCCGGAAATTATTTTTGAAAAACTATATAAGGACCTTCGTAATAAGTTGAGGAAACATTACGTATAGTCCCGCCATTCTTTTCACGAATATTTTCACATTTACAAGGAAACTTTTAGGAATTAACCAACTTTCGTTGTTTTTCGTGTGTATTAGACCATGGATCCGGCGCCTTTGAGGCACCTGAATTTTTTTTTTGAAAAAACTATATGAGAACTTTTATAATTTGTTGGGGAAGTATTATGTATAGTCCCGCCATTTTTGTCACGCATATTTTTGCATTTACGAGCCAACTTTTAGGAGTTACCCGTTCTTCGCCATTTTCGTGTGTATTAGCCCATGGCTCTGACATCTTTGGGGCACTTGAATTTTTTTTGAAAAAACTATATGAGGATTTTCTTAATGAGTTGGGGAATAATTACATATAGTCCCGCCATTTTTTCACACGTATTTTCGCATTTTCGAGCCAACTTTTAGAAATTACCCAACTTTCACCATTCTTTGTGTGTATTAACCCTGGATCTGACGCCTTTAGGGCACCTAAATTTTTTTCTCAAAAAACTATATGACGACCTCCGTAATGAGTTAGGAAAGCATTACGTATAGTCTCGCCGTTTTCTTCACGCATATTTTCGCATTTATGAGCCAACTATTAGGATTTACCCGGCTTTCACCGATTTTCGCGTGTTTAGCCCATGGATCTAGTACCTTTGGGGCACCTCAAATTTTTTTCTGAAAAAATTATATAAGAACCTCCGTAATTAGTTGGAAAAACATTATGTATAGTCCCGCCATTTTTTTACGCATATTTTTGCATTTACTAGCCTATTTTTAGGAATTACCCGACTTTTGCCGCATTTCATGAGTATTAGCCCATTGATCTTACGCCTTTGGGCTATCAAAAATTTTTTCAGGAAAAATTATATGAGGACCTCCGTAATTAGTTGGGGAAGCATTACGTATAGTCCTATCATTTGTTTGACATATATTTTTGCATTTTCGAGCGAACTATTAGGAATCATCACACTTTCACCAATTTTTGTGTGCATTAGCCCATGGATCTGGCGCCTTTGGGGTACCCAAATTCTTTAATAAAAAAATCATATGAGGACCTTTGTAATAAGTTGGGAAAGCATTACGTATAGTCCCGCCATTTTTTCATGCATATTTTTACATTTATTAGTCAAATTTAGGAATTACTCGACTTTTGTTGTATTTCATGTGTATGCCCATGGATCTAGCGCCTTTGGGGCACCTAAAAGTTTTTTTGAAAATAACTATATGAGGACCTCCGTTATGTGTTGGGAAATCATTACGTATAGTCCCGCCATTTTTGCCACACATATTTTCACATTTACGAGTCAACTCTTAGAAATGACCTTACATTCATTTTCTTTTGTGTGTATTAGCCCATGAATCTTGTGCCTTTGGGACACTCGAATTTTTTTCTGAAAAAACTATATGAGTACCTCCGTAATGAGTTGGTGAAACATTACGTATAGCCTCACCATTTTTTTCACACATATTTTTATATTTACGAGACAACTTTTAGGAATTATCCGACTTTCACCATTTTTCGTTTATATTAATCCATGGATTTGGCGCCTTAAGGGCATCCAATTTTTTTTTCTGAAAAAACTATATGAGGACCTTATTAAGGTGTTGGGGAAGCATTACGTATAGTCCCACCGTTTTTATGCATATTTTCACATTTACGAGATAATTTTTTGGAATTACTCGACTTTCGTTGTTTTTCATGTGTTTTAGCCAATGGATCTGGCGCCTTTGGGGCACCCCAATTTTTTTTTTTGAAAAATCTATATGAGGACCTTCGAAATAAGTTGGGGAAGCATTACGTATAGTCGCACAATTGTTTTCATGCATATTTCGCATTTACGAGTCAACTATTAGGAATTACCCGACTTTCGTCATTTTTCATGTGTATTAGCCCATGGATCCGGTGTCTTGGAGCACCCAAAAAAATTTTCTGAAAAAACTATATGATGACATCCGTAATGAGTTAGGGAGACATTATGTATAGTCCCACCTTTTTTTCTCACATATTTTAGCATTACGAGCCAACTTTTAAGAATTACCCGATTTTCTTGATTTTTCGTATTTATTTGCCTATGGATCTTGCGCCTGTGGGGCACCCGAATTTTTTTCTGAAACATTATATGAGGACCTCTGTAATGAGTTGGGGAAACATTACATATAGTTTTGCTTTTTTTTTTAGGTATATTATTGCATTTGTGAGCCAACTTTTAGGAATTACCAGACTTTCACCATTTTTCGTGTGTATTGGTCCATGGATCTGGCGCCTTTAGGGCACCTGAATTTTTTTCCCGAAAAAACTATATGAGGACCTCTGTAATAAGTTGGGAAAACATTACATATAGTCCCGTCATTTTCACACATATTTTCGCATTTACGAGCTTACTTTTAGGAATTAACTGACTTTCGCCCTTTTTCGTATTTATTAGTCTTACTAAGGTTTAAATAAAAAACAAAAAATAGTAATGCATGACTTTTGGCTTTTCATTCTTTCTGCTGCAGCTGTTTAGCTATATTCGTCTCCTTTTCTTAGTCCCCATTAGGTCCACCTACGAGACTCATCTTTGGCTTTCGTCTCAATAGGTGTATTATTATACATTTTTCCAAAAGAACATTCATTCATTTCTTTCTTTTTCGTCGACCACCATGACTGAAACGACGCGAAAAATCTAGACCCGTAAAGGAGAAGGGACGACGAGGGCATTTGAGAAAGTCAGGCCGATCGAGTGTCTTCATTCAAGCGATAGTTGACTTGAAATATTACCAATAAAATAAAGGACGCGAAGATAGAACTACGACAAATTAAAACTTTGAGCCCATTACTCTTGAATCTCCGTCATACATACCACCAACATAGAGGCATAAAATTATTACTTTATATTCTTTTTTTTTAAAAATGATTTCTTCAAATACCTTTTTAAAAAATTAGTTTTAGGTAAGATTATATCAATTCAACGTTGAAAAACATCATTTTACTGAGGCAACCATGATATGGATTGTTAGCATAATTCTATAAGTAATAAGTTGACATACTTTAAATAAAGATAAGAGTTAGGAATCATAGAATGTAATTCAAGAAGTTGATAACTTGATATACCTTACTTAAATATGT
>JAJONQ010047709.1:0-11352 GCA_036250385.1 Solanum microdontum
ATACTTGATTTTCTTGTTTATTTTACTATTTTAGTACTTGTTACAAAACCCCCTTTGATATTTGACACTTTTGTGTCGCCCCCTTTAATTTACAATGTCTTTTATTGCTAATGTCTTTAGCTACAACTAGTTAAAAAGTAAATTTTATTTTTCTATCAATTCTCAAAACCGCTCCCTTGGGACACGACCCCAACCCTTGATTGGGTTACTATATTATCGACGATCGTAGACACTCATACCGTAGGATAGTGTCGTTGGTCACGATAAGCGTCAAAATGGCGCCGCTACCGCAGAGTGGTGTTATTTGAGAATTTTTAGTTCACTAGAATTTCTGTCTTATTAATCGTAGTTCACTAACTTTACTTTTAGTTTTGTTTTTCGTTGAGTTATCCACTTAGACGAACATGGCTGAGCAGAGTAGTGAAAAATGGGTGGAATTGAGCCAAGAAGTCCAAAAGGACCTCACGCTGACCGCTTTGGCATCTCAGCTAAACGAAATAGCTACCAAACTCTCAGAGGTGGGAGTCCAATGCAACAACAAGGGGAGGTATATACCCCCTCATAAGGAGGGGAAGTCCAGAGATGGGAGAGAAAATTGTGTCGAGGACACACTTCAAATCTTTCACTAAAAGGTCAACGATCAGGATCGAGTATTGGAGGAAATGAAGGAGAATGTTGAATTGTTGAATCAAATGATTGGATCTCACTCTAGATCAATCCAGTTGATTTGGTCAATCTTGAGTTTTGCAGTGTCTCATCTCCACCTAAATGACATATTGGGGTCATCTAGTGACACTAGGGCGAGCCCGTATAACGAAAAGTGAGACCGAACTTGCGTTGTGCCTCAACGTAAAATAAGGTGCTTCTTGGGAGGCAACCCAAGGTTTTAATGCTTTTTAAATTATTCTATTTGAATAAGTGTGTGCTGATTTTGTAGGGTAAAATGCGAAAGGTGTTGAGTAGTACAAGATGGTAAGCTAAGGACCCAATGGGCGAGTCACTGAATCTATCCACGATTTTGACTTAATTCGTCGTTGGGACCCCAAAATAAGGGATGTCTTGTAAAATTCGGTGAGTTAAGAAAGCTTTCGATGCATCGCAGATGCTATCGGCGACCTAACTAATGTCGCCAAAAGGCTAGGAACTGGAAGGTTAATATATGGCCAAAGACTGCCAAATTTTTAAAACTATTCACTTTCCCTCACTTTGATGCTTCACAAGTTCCCACAATAGTAGCATTTTACAGATTATTGCTTGTAATTAGTACTATAGTTGTCGATTGGTACATGGAACTATGATTTCTTTGTTGTCTAGCATTACAAAAAGTTATTTGATCGACATACAAGGTTAGTCTCTAAAACCCCAATTTTATTTTTGAAAATTTTGCACTGTTTTGCAGTTATAGTATCAGCATGACGTGTGTCGGGCGTCTCTGATAGAAATAGGTTGCTATGATGTTGTTTTCAATTCGTAAACTTTGCCTAAAATCCTTAAATAATTGAATGTGTTAGTGTTTGCACTTTGAATTAATTGCTATCGATAGGGGTGTTGCATGTTAGTTGTTAGGTTGATTGGGTGAAGTCTGAGTAGCCTATATGTGCGCTAAATGACGAAAATTGCTTGATGGAAGATCGGATAACACCAATATTATGAGCAGGCATCCTCAAATGTCCAAAATTCGACAAATTCGGTGGAGTCTGAGTATCTCAAGAGTGATGGGTAATGAGGGTCTTATTTCAATTCCATGGGTGCATGCTTTGATTTTCTCGAATTTGGGGGATTGAATTCGCGAAGGTGGGTCAAAAATATGCACGTTGGGTCAATTGGCGAGCTAAGTCGAGATTACTGAACGACTCAGCGGTTCACCTAATGCCGCCTCAATTTACGTTTGATTCTGTAACATTCGGCTAAAAGTCTGAGGGCACCAAAAACGCTCCGTGACTGACCGAAAGTATTATAATCGCCCTTTATCTGCATCCCTGGGATCCTGTTGCACTGTCACTTTCGACGGATACATCCTTCTCGCCGAAGGTAGTCGGTGATTTGCCGAATGATTCTACCTATTGTTGTTTTCTTCTCATTTTTAAGCCAATCCCTTCGGTGAACTCGTTCTGGTTCGCCAAAAAGATTCGGCGACTCACCGATCAGATCAGCGAGTCTATCTGCAATAACATTTCTGTACTTGCATTTGAGTTTCTTCTTGATCTTTTGCAGAAATGGTATGCACCAACCTAAACGAGCTCCCTCAGAAAACAACAAAGGGCATTACAATAAATGAAGGAGAATCATGTCCTTCACAGAAAAGAAAGCAAGATCTCCCACCAGGAGATAAAGGAAAAAGGAAAAAGCATATAGCAAAGAAAGGAGTAATTGTAGAGCTAGATTTTGTTGAACCAGAGGATGAACTACCACTGATTGACTGAAGGAGAGCGCTCTATGTCAGGTCTCAGTCCACAGCCACCAGTACCCCCTCAGCAGCCACTTTGCCTACTAATGCACCAATGTCAACCCCAACACCACCTCCAGTGGCTCCTGCACTTCCCGTAGTTCCACCTCCACCGAGATTGCTGAATAGATTAAAAGGAGATGGTTTACGCACCATTCAAGAAGAAAAATTGCTATCTACGGAAGGCCTGGAAGGTAAGCATGTTGAGGTGCTTGACACGCTCAGGTATCACGAGTTTGAGCAATTCACGAGGCCACGTGATACTTACATGCCTTTCTGAGTTCGAGAAGTCTAGTTAGCCTATGGGGAGTTGGTCCCGAAAAGCAGAAAGAAGGCCAGTGATTTCTGACCAGTGAAATCAGTTATGGTTAGAGGAAAGGAAGTAGAGTGTCACAGCGAACACATCAATGTTGTGTTGGGACGATCACTGCACTCAGTACTTCTTTACCAGGGCTTGCCTATTGCTCCATCTCTCGATGATTTGAAAGGTTGGTTAGCTCCGATGATTTCTGACACCATCCCGAGGTGGATGGACGTGGGAGTCCCCATTGAGAAGAGGGATATGAACATTGCCTCTCGGTATTGGTTTGGGTTCATCAGCAGCACTATCATGCCGTCCCAGAACGAGTCCATTCTGCAACATCTGAAGGCGGTTTCCCTTGGTTCTATCATGTCTAGGAGGCAAATCGACCTGGGATTGTTGGTTTCACAGGAGATGGATTTGCAGGCCAAACAGACACAACCATCTCTGCTATTTCCTGTACTGATCACTGATTTATGGCAGCGAGCTAGAGTACCACGTGACATTACGAGGGATGTTGAGGTTACCCATTCTTCCTCCACCAAAATCCGGCATATAGAGGCTGAGTCCGCACCAGAGGAGATTCACAGGAGGAGGGCAGCCCCAACAGATACATCTCCAGAGGTTGATGTTGATGCATTACCTACAATGACACCTTCGCATACTCCGGCCTCTAAGCTATTAGGTATTCCCAATCTTACCTCCTCTTCTTCACAGGCCCAAGTGTTTCTTCATCAACCTAGCCTTCCAGGATCACTCAGGCCACGATCCCGAAAATGGGACGGCTAGCCTACTCGGCAGATGTTAAGGCGACACGATTAGAGAGATCCAGTCCAGAGATGATTGACAGTGCCATCTTGACTGCACTGACCTCTATCAGAAACATTATTGATGAACTGACTGCCAGAGTCACTGCTTGTGAGAGCAGACAGGGGGAGACACTCGAGGTTTCAGCCCTAAAAGCTGAAATAGCCGAGCTGAAGAAGGACGTAGCCTATCTGAAGGCCACCGACTTGACAACACTAATTCAAGGAGCAGATGACAAAGATATGCCTAAAACCACTTGGATACCCCCGACCACTCCTGGAGACGTGCAGAAGAATGATGCAGGGCATGCAAAGTCGGAGACAAAGACCGACGAAGAGCAGGTAGCAGTGCACAATAAAGTGCTGAGCGAGAGCCAAGTAGACATCATATTCAAAGACTTACCAAATCTTGTGGAGATGGTTGTGCAATCGGCAACTCAAACAGTGCCAGCTGAGCCGTCCAGAACATCTCCCAGTGGATCTGGAATTGCAGGTATGTCTGAGGCTACTGGCTACTCCCGAGATTGAGACACGCGACCAAATATATATATCGGGCACTGATGCCCATATTCAGGTCCCGACAGATAGAGAGACTGAATAGACAGGACCCTTCCTTACCTCCCTCGCGTTGTCTTTTCCTATCTTACTTGTTGGTATATTTTTGTTTACTTGCATTTGAGGACAAATACTTTTTCATTGGGTGGGGTGAGACTCACCTTTTTGCTTGTGTGAATACTTTGCTGTTTTGCGTATGAAATTGGGTCGTTTGGTTTTCTCTAAACTATGCTTTAAATACTGTTTCTTTTTGTGGATGTTTGAGCTTATGGCTCCTGTTGTTTTAATTGGAAATTTATTTTGATCCATCAAAAAGAATTTTAAACTTTTTCGTACATTTTTGCCACCCCTCTTGAGTTGAATGTTGCTATTCTTTTGCAAGAATTTAAGCCTCGGTTTCGATCAATACCGATGACTTGAATAGTTCTCTCATTTGAACAAACGTAAATGCACGGCTACGACGAAGCCAAATGAAGTTACATAGACAATATGTGCACTCTTTGCATCTCGTTGTGACTAGCCATTTATCAAATTGATTCTCTTGTGATGACCGTTGCACACTAGCAAACGTGTGTAGTCTTGATTAAATGAAGGATCGATGCCTTGTGTGTTTAGCTTACTTTGAACTTTGCATGAATAAACCTAGAATTTGCCCTGTTAGTCTGATTGATTTAGAAAGGTGTACTCTTGAGATGATCTTATGAAATTTTAAAGAGTGTAAGCCAATTTGACATATACCTCTTTTTGTGACCTACCTATGAGAGTGTGAAACTCTTTTGAACACCTTTAGCCTTACCTTTCTTTGGAAGAACCTTGATAAACCCTAGAACTTACTTGATCCACTACCTATAATCCTCTTGATATGTGGTTAAGTGAATAGCCAACTTAGGACGAAAAGCATAAGTTGAGGGTGTGGTGAAAAGGAAAAGGAGAAGTCAAGAAGCGCTATAAAAAGTCCCCCTTTACCCACGTTGCAGAACAATGGAGCCCTCCAAAAAAAAAGATTGAAAAAGAAATTTGTGGAATAAAGTACAAAGGATATTGGGGTTCCAAGCAATTCATGGGGAGTGAATAAAAGGATGACTTAGAAGAACTAGAAAAAGAAGTAATAAAGGAAAAGAAGGGAATGCTTTGACAATACCACATCTCATGAGGAAAGAGTCACTAAGCCTAAATGACCATACATTTGCACTCAGCCCCGTTATAAACCTTAGAAAGACCCTTCTGATCTTGAGTAAGCTGGATCGACAGTCAATTGGAAAATACGGGTTAACCTATAGGTGAAAACATGCATTGTGTTCCTCTTTTTGAGTGTGGACGTTGTATCTGATTCCTTATCTTAAATTAACTCATATCTGTGTGTGAATATGGAATCATTCTTTGTGCGAGGGCATTTAGATATTTTTGTTAAGGTTGAACTTGCACAAGTAGAAAGTATTGCGAGCATGAGAATCTTTGGTGATGGTGTGTCATAATTTGAATCTTTGAGTACACAATTGATCCTTGCATAGGTAAATTGAGTCATGTTGTGTGCATTCATGATTTAATCTTGTGTAGGACTGTTTGAGGCACCCTTTTTGAACGGCTGAACTTGAGTTTGCTTGAGGACAAGCAAAAGTTTAAATTCGAGGTGTTGATGAGTGCACAAATTGGACTCATTTAGGGCTTTATTTTAATAGAAATAGTGTCCTTGAATGCTTGTTTTATCTCAATACCTTATTAAAATCCTGAAGTTTTAGTTGATGCATGGACACTTAAGCACAAAATGGAGCAAATAGGGCTGAAAAGAACAAGAAATGGAATCCTGCGGATCACCGAGTTCAACTTGGTGAGTCACTGAAATGACATGAACCGCCCTTCGTTCCAGTACGCGAAGCCTTGAAGGAAGTGGATCAAAAGGTGAGGAAAGGAGCTGGCGGTGAGTCGCCGATCAGTTCCGCGAAGCAGTACTGTACCGCCTAATGATCCAGAATGTAAGAATGCTAAAGGCAAGATATTGAAGGCGATGAGCTGACCAAAAGGCGGATCACCGAGTTCATCGGTGATCTCGACTAATGTCACCGAACAATCCTCCGCAGCACAATCTGTGAAAACTATAAATACTAGTTAGAATTGTAGTCTTAGTGTGGAACAATTATTATTATTATTTTCACTTTACAACATATTTTAGCTGATATTTTTCTCTCATGTTTGGAGAGGGTTTTGTGGAGATTTGAAGAAAGGAGTTCTTCTTCCCCAAGTTTGAAGTGGGTCTTCTCTATTCATTTTCTTTTGCTTAATTTAAAGTTTAATATCTTATACCAGTTGATTTCATTACCATGTTACATATAATTTCTTATTTATTGATGTGTGGTTAAAAAACCCCCATTCTTAGGGTGTGATTTAGCAAGATGGGTTTATATTCTTGTTGGGTCTTGCTTGCTGATAGGTTAGATGCAGTTTAATGGTTATTTCACCTAGTGCTTGTGGTTTAATCTAAAGGGTTTGTAGTTGCAAATACAAAGCCACCTATGTGTTTTCAGCTTGCCCGAGAGGGAGGTCGCGAAACCAAAACCACTAGACTTATGGCCTAAGGAGTGGGTCGACATGAGGTTCAACCCGAGAGGGTGAGCCCTAGTCCCATATCCTAACACTCAGATGGAGAGAGTGAGTGGGGTAAGGCATAGGCTGGTCTTCATGCGGCAAATGGGTGTCCGAGAGTAATGCATTAGAAACGGGGTAAGGTGCCCGAGAGGAAACTTATTTCCATTTGAAGCTTAGCCTAGTCACTATTATTTTGCAAATTTCCTATCGAAAGCATGTACCCAACAATTTATCTCAACTTATATTGCGGTCACATCCCAAGAACCTTCCCCATACTTGATTTTCTTGTTTATTTTGCTGTTTTAGTACTTTTTACAAAACCACGTTTGATATTTGACACTTTTGTGTCGCCCCCTTTAATTTACAATGTCTTTTATTGCAAATGTCTTTAGCTACGACTAGTGAGATGTATATTCTATTTTCCTATCAATTCTCAAAACCGCTCCCTTGGGACGCGACCCCAACCCTTGGTTGGGTTACTATATTATCGACGATCGTAAACACTCATGCCGTAGGATAGTGTCGTTGGTCACGGTAAGCATCAACGACCCCAAGCAACTTCTTGACAGTTTTTCACCAGTCTTGAGGCTAAAGGTAAGGTTTTTACTCTCTGAATCAATTATTGAATCCATTGAATGTAAATTCATGTGTAATTATTCTTGGGAAAGTGTTTTTGAGATGTTTGGATGGTGGAAAAAGCCCTAATTTGGGTGTTAGGATTATTGATTTGGCCTAAGGTTGATAGTGTTGATTGTAATCCGGGTAATTAGCCATTGTTTATTGATCCTAGCGTTATATTGATTGATTATAGACCAAGAACAAGGAAAATGAATCCGGAAGGAGAAGAATCATGTTTCTTAGGAGGGTTCAAGCTTTGTTCGAAGTAGTTGATGGTTGTGATTTCATAATGGTGTGATATATGTTTGTAATTACATCGTTTTAATGCATGTATTTATGTGAATGTTGCATTATTGATCACACTAATCGTTAATGAGTAAGAATGAAGAATTATATGCCATGAATCAACACTCGATTGTATGATTATGAGAATGTACAAGGTGATTGTGATTATGGCTTGTTGAATGGATCATGTGTTACGTTCCAACACACTAACTTGGATCGGGTTCCACGTTTCAGCGCATATATGGGATCGAGTGTCACGTATGACACACTAACTTGGATCGGGTACCACGTATCGGTACACTAACAATTTGGGTATGGGTTCCATGAGAGGACCATTGACTTGACATATGTGTATCATTGCGACTGTGGAACTGTACATTGATTCTGAAATGATGATTAGTATTGTATATGTTCGGTATATGGCTGTTTTATAATGTTTTGGTTACTTGTATGTATTTCACTTATTGGGATAGCTGCGTGATCCTACCAATACAATGTGGTTGTGTACTGATACCACACTTATTCTTTCTTTATTGAGTACAGTGCATCTTCAGGCGGCTACTGACAGACCTCATATAAAAGATCACTGATCAATCGAATTCAAGGGTGAGCCTGTTCTTCCAAGCTGCCATGAGTTCTCGTTATATTTAGTCCATTTCTATTCGTAATAAGACTAGTACTTTAGATTTTCTTTTGTTTAATTTGGTTGTGCCCATTTCCCTTAGACTTATGGTTCCTTGTAAGAGTTTTGGTACATT
Source organism: Solanum microdontum (assembly GCA_036250385.1). Lineage (NCBI taxonomy): Eukaryota > Viridiplantae > Streptophyta > Magnoliopsida > Solanales > Solanaceae > Solanum > Solanum microdontum. Next base: position 8,353 of record JAJONQ010047709.1, read on the forward strand.
GACTTCTAGGTTCTAGGGAATAATTTCGCAATGTTCTGTTAGATCTTGTGGAGTTTATGGGAACTGTACTTGACTATAGCATTTAAACCTGCTCCCGTATCTTTAAATGTCATAGTTTTTTATTAAGTTAATTAGCTCTTTGGTTAGCTAATTAGTATTAATGGTTCTCCCACCAGAATGTTAGTGTGCATGCAAATCACAATTGTCTTGGTCGTGACACATAGGAAATGATAAATGGAATAGTATTAACTATACAACTATTTCTATATAATCTACATTTTAATTTTTTTGTCGGGAGGTAATGGATTTTTTTTAACTTTTACTAATAATGATATAACATTTTAACAGTTCCATAAACATTTAGAAATTACAGTGCATAAGAAATTATTAGTATTGCACTAAGAAGGTGTTTTAAAATGTTATTACAAAGTAACAACAAATAGTACTTCTATTTATAACAAATTAAATGAGATAAGACACAAGTATCTCCTCGATTATGACCAAAATTCAGAAACATATCTTAACTAAACAAAGGTTCTTTATCCCCTCTAACTAATCTTTTTTTGATAATTTTACACAACTTTTGGCTTACGTGGAACACACTGTGACTCCATGGAGTTGAGGCGGTGGGAGATGTTTGGATGCCACGTAGGTCAAAAGAGTGTACAAAATTACAAAAAAACAAATGGGTCCGGGGGGTAATAGGACCTCAGTGTAGTTAAGATGTGACTCTAAAATTCTAGTTACAGTCTATGGGGGTACTTGTGCCTTGTCCCAAACAAAAGTTTTAAAAGTTATTAGAAATAAATTTAGATTTGTCCGGACAATGTTCTTTTCTTCAGTGATGAATAAAGATTTTGTAGTGTTCTGAGATTTTTTTTCATAACAGAAAATTCTACATTTCGAGGTTCTTTCAGGAAATTCTATAATTCTACATATATGATGGCATAATTTTATATACTAGAATTTGGACACATGCGTTGCAGGTGATTATCAATTAAGAAAATTTAAGCGAAGATTTGAATAATAAGCTTTACACAATAATATTGTAGATTCTTTTGTGAATGTTCAATGCGGATCGTTATATATATCTCTTATTCACTCGAACCCATAAAGATGGTCAATGAATTTTTATTAGTTAAATGAAAATTGTACATATTTATTTCAATTTGATGAGGTTAAATGATGTGATTAGTCGTATCTCACTAATATTACCTTATAGATGACATTTGTTGTCTGTTTTTCTTGTCATCTAACCAGATGTGCTTTGCACGTGTATTCAACTTAATATGTTTAGATGTCATATGAACATGTGGAGATGTCATATAACTTTTAAATGATTCATATATATTCACATATTTTCACTTTTTTGTGAGTTTTATTAAAAAAAAGAAATCAGAAAATTTTAAAATATTTTATTTTGAAGTTAGAAGATCTTGTTAACTTGATAATACATTTTTGACATATATAAATACGAAATATGAACTTTTCTTCAATGAAAATACTGAAATATATAGAAATAGTAAATTAGTAAAACTAAAGGGCAATATTCACATAGTAATAACTATTTTTAATCATACTTCCTGAAGATCTAAATTGCATAGGTAGCATTGATAAATAAAGTCATCATTTTGTCTTGAGCATAAAAAAAAAACAAATCGTGATAATTCTCTAACTCTTGAGAAGTTTAATAATTTTGAAATAATATATTCAGAAACATATATCTACACCACAAGAGAAATTGATAACAAAAACAAATGAATTTAGACTACAATAAAAATTAAACTAATAATACAAACTTCCCCTGGCGTTATTACAAGTCATATGAACTTTTCTTCGTCGAAAATACTGAAATATTAAGAAATAGTAAATAAGTAAAATAAAAGGGCAATGTTTATATAGTAATAACTATTATGAAGCAAACTTCCTGACAATCTAAATGACATAAGTAGCATTGATAAATAAAGTCATTATTTTGTCTTGGGCATCAAAAAACCAAATTGTGACAATTCTCTAACTCTTGAGAAGTTTAATAATTTCGGAAAATATATTCAGAAGCATATATCTACATCACAAGAGAAATTGTTAACAAAAACACATTAATTTAGACTACAATAAAAATTAAACCAATACAAACTTCAACTGGGGTTATTACAAGTCATATAAACTTTTCTTCGTCGAAAATACTTACATATTAAGAAATAGTAAATCAGTAAACCAAAAGACAAATGTTTATATAGTAATAAGTATATTGAAGCAAACTTTCTGACAATCTAAATCACATAAGTAGCATTGATAAATAAAGTCATTATTGTGTCTTGAGCATAAAAAAACAAATTGTGACAATTCTCTAACTCTTGAGAAGTTTAATTATTTTTTTAATAAGATATTCAGAAGCATATATTTACATCACAAGAGATATTGTTAACAAAAACAAATGAATTTAGACTATATTATGTTAACTTCATATATTGGAAGATTACATACAAATGTAAATATTAAGAAAAATATATTTATGATAATATCATAATTATTTCCTCAAGTACTCGAGGTTAAGGCCGCATACCCTCTTAGGATATAACAATTTACTTCATCAGAATAGTGGTACCTCATATTCTGCTAAACTTCAAACTAAATCAACGATAATAAATCACACAAAAAATTTTAAAATGCAAGAAGAAGAAGTGTTGAAGATTAAAAAAATTGTGCTTGAAAATGAGAGGAAACCCCTCTATTTATTGTCAACAAAGGGTAGTATGAACAAATATTTTTTGTGTCTTATCTGAATTGTTATGACCTTTCAGAGAAGTTACAACCCTTTCTAAAAGTAATGACTAATTGAAAAAGTCACAACTCTTTGGAAAAGTCAGAACCCTTTGAGAAAAGTCACAACTTATCAAAAAAGTCACAACCTAAGTTAGGGACATTATAGTAATATAACATTCAAGTTAGGAGTTCATGCTTTTAAGGTAGTATAGATATATATATATATATATATAT
>JAJONQ010047711.1:0-15497 GCA_036250385.1 Solanum microdontum
CTTAGTCCCGATTTCCCCTTGATTATGCTTATCGCTTATGGTCATTATAATTGCTTCCGCGACCAAGGATGTGTAATGATATGCTATGAGGCTTGTTTAGGGTTCCTTCGGGTTCCCCATTCGCCGGTCACGTCTAGGCCCTAGGCTTGGGTCGTGACAATAATATAAGACTTAAATGGAATAAAATATTGAGATTTGAGACTTAAGATTGAGACTTGAAAGGATATAAAAAATAGATGAGAGAATATATGATTTTGTAAAAAATAATAAGGGATAGAGGGGTATTTATAATATTAAATGTGGGTTAAAGTGTATTTATAATAACTTGAGGGTTTAAAGTAAATTATTAAAAGTAGGGGTGGTAGGGGGTGTTGGTAGGGGGAAAAAATGGTCAAAAAATCCGTTGGGGGGGCCCACTAGCCGTTGCCAAATGGATAGAATTTTAAAAAAAAAAAATTGTTAGGGGATCCCGCGATCCGGCCGGTTCATCCGGGCCGGGTCGACCGGGACCAACGGGTGAACCGGACCGGTACCGGTCCCCTAATCTCGAATGCCCCATCACGCGAGACTCTAACGGGACCGGGTCTAGCGAGTCGATTCTCGGACCGGTCGCGAGCCGGGGCGGGCCGACCCGATCCTCCTGCTAGTCCTACCATCAACACCATACAACAAATAACTCCAGCAGTCAGCCCACCCCACTGAGCCGACACCATCCCTTTTTCCCCTTTAATCCCACGTTAACAACAACAATCTGCCCCAATACTCCCTTCAACGTTCACAAAAAAAAAGTTCTTCAACGTTAACATCAACCCCAATCGACTCCAATACACGGAAAAGTAGCGCAGGAGACAGTACACTGCCTCTTATTGTCTTCTTCCTCATGTCCTTTTCAATTTGTACAATCACAGTAGCAGCAGAGCCATGCGTTATCTCCCCTTTCCTTTTTCGGAATGGGGAAAAAATTTCAGAAAAGGATGTTTATCCTTAATGGTGAATGGATTTTTGGGGTTTTTTGAATTTCGAAATAGGATCTTTGAACCCGAAAATAAGCCCTTTCTCTCCAATTTTTCGAACCCGAGTTTCTTCTATATATTCCCCTTATTCATTGTAGAGAGGGGGTGATTTTTTTTGGGATGGAAATTTTAGAACAGAAAATACACATAATAGTTTAAGCGAAAATAGCTAAATATATATACTAAATACTCCAAGGAAAATAGAGGGAAGATTTAATTTTGGTGTTTGAGTTTGATATCTCTGCCCAAACATTTTGATTCGTTGTTCGTGTTCGAGTCTCGGTGTGGTGGAGGTCATTTATTTGCTTGTCCTGTTTCCACTTCGCTGCTCTAAGAAAGGTAATTTCGGTTCCCTCCTATTTCTTCACACCGTTCTGTTTTGTTGAGGTTTATATGCATCCAAATTATCGCATTTTGAAGCTGTGTTGTTCACACTTTTGCTTTCCCATTGTATTATGGATATTAGATGAGTGCTTTTCTTGTCTTCTCATTATGCTAAATTTTAAAATATTCGAATCGATTCATTAGTACTCACACTTTTAAAGTCGATGATTGAGGATTTCGGTTTGGTTTGAGTTTAATATAGGTTAGTAACTTAATCGGTTTGAGTTTGAGTGTTCATTTGTGATTAACTTTGACGTTGCAAGGCTTAAGATGTTTGTTTCGGTATCGTTGTTATATATCTGTTGATCAGAACCCATTATCGACTTTTATTGACATGTTTTGTTCCACTTTTATTATTTTCTCTTCTATTATTTGTCTTGGGTCATCACTTATTATTTACTTTAAATATTTAAAGACCAAAAACCGATCGAAACAGTAGCTCATGTTTGTCTTTTAACAGTCACGTAAATTGATCTAGCAGTGATTTTCAGTTTGAGTAATTTTATTTGTTTAGCTGCACTCTGTTTTCGTTGGATTTTGTGTTGTGAATAGATTTAAATTTTATTCTCTTTAGTGCAATATGATTCAGGAATCTTTTCACGTTTCACAGTTAATTTGATGTTGGGAAGATTTTGTTATCTATTTTTTTTTAAAATGTGATTCGCCGGTGATCTGAAATTTTAGCTTAGACATGAGAATTTATTTATCTAAATTATGATATGGTCCCTTCTTTTGCATCTACTAATTTTTGTTGTTTTAATCTTTATTTTTGTCGCCTACGTGGTTGTGGAAGTGCGTAGTGGATCATGCTATTAATTTAAGTTTAGAAAATGTTTGGGCAGTATTGCATCCTTCTTTGTTTTTTTTTGTTTTTTTTTTATTTTTATTGATGTTCCTTATGTGTTAATTTAAGAGAAAGATTAAACAGTGCCTCATTATTTTGTCTTTCACGATTTAACTAATCCTGTCATCTCTCAACAAGACTTAAAGAAATAATTTTATAAGATAGCTCACTTAGATAATATTTAAGTACTTCCTTTTTCCCTTTTTGAAATAGTTCTAACTATAAAATAATTTAATTTTTTAATTTAAGTTAATTAAATTTAGCCAAATAATTAAACGTCGGATAACCGCATTAGCGGGTGTTCTAGGTGCTTTCAAACCCTTCCTAGAACACTAATATGAACCCCCGAACCCCTTTATATTTTCAATTGATTCCCTGTTTTAATTTATTGAAAAAATAGTTTTCTTGATTTTTTCTTAAAAATTAAGTGGCGACTCTAAAACCAGTCCAAAATATATTTTTAAATAAACAGAATGGCGACTCCGATGGAAATTTGAATGGTTCTAACCTTAAGATTAAGTTATTTGGCTACGTGTTTTAACTGTCTACTTGTTTTATTTATCCTATATATTGAACTGTTGCATTCATGGCATCCGATTCCGCTAAACGGCAAATAGATTGCATTAGGAAAAAGGCGGTTACGTGGCTTATTACGGCTGTCCTTCAGAAAAAACACAAGTTAAATCCTTTGAAAGAGATAAAGGAATAGTTGGTTTGTGGTCATCTAACGTCGTTTATTATACTTCACCCCGTTGTTTGTCCGACTCGGGTAACCGTCATTTCTAAACCAATTTTAGTCAGCATAGAGTAGAGCGAAACCAAATCCAAATCTAAGCATTAGCCTAAGACGGCTTAATACCTAAGGTGTATTAAGTCCATTAGTAAAACCGCCAAAAATCATGTCCAAATTCCGCGACCTAACGACATATCATATTATTTGACATTCGAAAGATATATGTGTGGAAACCTGATAGTTACCTAGTTAGGGGGGAATCTTAACCGGGTTTTATTTTATAGGTATGGATCGATTTCCCGAATTCGACATGGTAGTGGAAGCCCCGGTTCTACTCAAGATGTGGTACAACAACCTCACTATGGTTCACAAAAGGGTCCTCAACAAATATATATGAGCCTTAACAGAACTCATCAATATGGTTGGGTGGCCCGAACTGATTGGAGTCCTCACAGGCTATTGAGACAACGAGAAAATGGTGTTTCGATTTGGAACCATGGAGATCACCCCAACAATTGACGAAATTCGGGACGGAATAGACACAGTTGCTACAGGACTTGAAAGAAGAGTTAGAAAGCAAGAAAATGTCTTAATCCCTAACAAGCCTACTCTTGAGGATATTATAAATTGGCTAGGATTAAGAAAGGATTACGCCTTTTGGGCCGAATGTTCTAGCATCTATTTTATGGATCTTTATGTTAGATTTGGGAACGCAAGCTTTTACGGGAAATACAACCAAGAGTTCAGGGTCACTTACAGAAAATGGGACGGGATCAGACCTTTGGCATTCACCGTCGCACTATTGGGCACCATGGTTTTCCCACACGGCCCGAGCCTCAGTATCAACACCCGAGTGATAATGCTTGCGCACACTCTGTTCCACGGGCATCTGAACCAAGGGCAAGTAAAGTATTATCCAATTGCACCTGTCATCCTTTCCGACATGTACCATGCTTTGGGAAAATGCAAGGAAGGATATCGTTACTTTCAATGTTGCAACTTTCTCCTCCAATGGTGGATAATGAGTTACTTGGTGAAGAGACACAGAACTCAAGAACTCCATACCCTCGATGAGCATAACGCTCTTAAGAGTTTGAATGACATGTTGTTCTGGGCAGACTTAGAAAAAAGAAGAACCAGAGAAAGATGGACTCAATTTTTTTTTGAGTTGAGAGAAGAAAATATCCAGTGGATGTTCAACCGTTTCATCTCGAAAGATGCCATAGTACGGGGCGATAGATAACTTGTGCTTCTTCTGCCAGGTATTCGAGGTATTCGCTCATATGCACCCATCCGGGTCCTGAGGCAGTTCGGAAAAAGACAAACTACACCCTAGAAGCATACTACCGTATCTATGTGTTCGACATCGGGGATGATAGAGTGTCTGAGGCTTCAGAGATGCTGAGAGAAGAGCAGTGCGAATGAACAAGGACACCATTGCCATAGATCAATTTAATGCGGGGTACGATAAAACTTACAAAGATTGATTGAAGCGCAATATACAAGGTATCTCCTTCTCAGTTCCGAATGTTTACCGCAGAGTAGAGGACAAAGAGTCCAAAACTTTGATAGAACTAAAAGAGGTAAGAAGAGAAGCCCGAAAAATGCACGAGGAATTTCTCCGAAAGCAAGAAGAGGATAAGTACGCCCACGAGAGCATAACTCAAGAATTAGAAAGCTTTAGAAGCGATTTGGGAGAGCTTAACTTGTGGATTGGAGATAAGAAAAGTGGAATGTGTCTCGAAGATTGGGTAGAGAAAGGCCGTCGGAGCGAAGGATACTTGCTAATGATTCAATTTAGGCTTCAACATCTCATGGCACAGAACAAAATGAGCAGATTAGAGGCGGGGCCATCGGGAGCGTCTTAGCGGATTTCGCCCCTGCGTGGGTTTTGCTATATGTACTTATTGTTAGTTGCCCCTGTGTGGGCTTGCCTTTCTTGTATTTTGGTACTCTTTTCAAATGGTCCCTGCGTGGGCCTTTCCTTTGGGCTTTTTCGTTTATTCCCTACTTCCCTTGCTTATTTTCGTTTCTTAAACGTCATTTTATATGCGAAATTTGCTTTGGGGTAACAAAATGGTTCAATTCTACACATATCTTTCAAATACGCTAGGCCTACCCTTGACATAAAAGGGCCCCCTACTTGTTTAGGACGCGCGATATATGCGTGTGTGCTTTAACTGTTTATGTAATATTGTTGCTTTGAATGAGGATATTTTAGCCCACCCCTTTTCAAAAAAATTTCAAAAATCTCTACAATACCAAGTACAAGTCACTACCCAAATGTCCGACCAAAATTCCATGAGTCTTAAGTTTCTCAGCCATAAATAAAATCCTACTACCAAGTCCTAAAAATATTATTCTATCATCTAAGGAAAGGTGAAATTGCTGCTAAGATGGAAAAAGGCAAGGGTATCGACATACAGTTAACCGAGGAAGATTTGAGGATGGAATTGCAGCGGCTTAGGCGAGAGATCCAAGAAACCAGAGAAAAAAGAATAGAAGTGGAGTTTAACACCGCGGTCGCATGAGCAGCAAATGCGGCACTAGACACGGAGTTGGCAGCTAAGATGACAAAACAGGTTGTTATAAATGAAGAGATAGTTGTTGTGCGGAAGAAATGCGATGCCTTCAAAGATGCAACCATGATGCTTCGGAAGCCACGTGGAAAGTACTCTTTCTTCAGCCAAGAGGCCGCTAACAATGGTTCCGAAGACACTCACATTAGAGCTACTGAGGAAGATACTGGGGAGGAAATTGTCTATATGTCTCCTCTACAGGGATGGTGGAAAAAAGGGAATAAGAAATTGCCCTCGAAGCATACAAGTTTACCCCTCCATGATTAATGCAACAATCGGAGGAAAAATGGCTTGGATGAAGGCACCATCTATCTTTTAGGAGCTTTATTATCTGTTTTTCACTTTTCTTGTAATCACCAAAAATGATTGAATGAAAAAGAAAATTTCCTTTGTATTCGAACTACGTAGGGCCTGAATTCTCCTTGGGGGATACGTAGGCAGCCTTTTAAGGCCCGGCCCCTATCTTTTTCAAATTTTCTTTCCCCCCTCTTTCATTCTACAAGGAAACAGTGAGTTCAGATCAACAGATACCAGAAGATGCATCAAAAAGACCTTAGCTCAAAACAATTTAGCCTTCTGAGTCACTCGCCCCAAAATAAAACGAGCAAATTCCTGTTTGTTAAAAAAAAATCAATCCCCATTACTCGTGGGTTAACATGTCCTCAAACGAAGCAATTTTTATGTGTTTATCTGCTTTCTATGTGATATCTTGCATTATTCATCCAGAATTAATACTGACAGATTTGACTTTGAGTTGTTTTTCTCTACATGTAGTTAGAACTGATCTGTATTGATACACTGGCCGATCATCCTTGTTTCACTAGATCTAAAGGTCCTACAGATTCCTTCCCTAGTCAAAGTTCACAAAAGGGAAAAGCAACAATGTGTGATAAGAACGAAGAAACCAGCCTGACTGATGTTGTGGTGGCTCAGCCCGCCCTTGCTGATCAGAATGAACTCATCCTACAGTTGATGCAACAAATAGCTGAGATGAGGGTCGAGATGCAGAGAAAATAAGATTTGCCTCCTCTGATTTTTGGTGTCAATGCTCAACCAGACGGAAGACCTCCAGCTCAAATTCCCCCTCCTAACGTGGAACAAGCTCAAAACTCAGCTTCAAGTCATGCTCGTAATCCCACTATCATTGACCTTACCACCCAAAACCCTCATTACGCCTCAGCCTTTTATCAAACACCACCCTCTCCTCAAAATACCAACCTCCAAGCACCACTCCCTCCCCTCAATGCATACCTCCAAACTGGCCTACCCCTTCACAGCCAAAACGCTAACCTACACATTTCTCTCCTTCACCAAAACTAGTATACCAACCCCCAGACTTTTCCCCAGAACTATCACGCCCGTTTAAATGGCCAGAGTCCCTCTATTGCTCCGCCACTATCGCAAAAAGCCACTTTCCAAATACCAGTCCCCAACGAGCATGACGCTCATGGTTCGGAGCTAGACCACTATGAGGAGAGGGAGAGAGAGTGGAGGTCAAAGGAAGAGACCGCCAAGATAGATATGAAAGAGGAAATTAGAAAAGCCATGAAGGAGTTGAACTGCATTCCCGAGGTCGCCGGGTTGAGTTACAAAGACCTGTGCATTCACCCGAATTTGGACCTCCCAAAAGCGTTCAAGGTGCCAAAATTTGACATCTTCGGAGGAACGGGGAACCCCTTAGCACACTTGAGGGCCTACTGTGACCAACTCATGGGAGTTGGGAGAGACGAAGGTTTGTTAATGCGGCTTTTCAGCCGAAGTTTGAGCGGAGAAGCTCTAGAATGGTTTACGTCTCATGAAACAAAACAGTGGTCTAGCTGGAACACTCTGGCTAAGGACTTCATCGAACGATTTGCCTACAATGTGGAGGTCGTTCCTGATCGTTACAGAGAATTCGCATATAGCTGGCTAAAGGAGGCAGCTAGAGTTAGACCTCCTATGTCAAAAAAGGAAATTGTCGAAGTGTTTGTGCGGGTACAAGAGCCCGAATATTATGACAGAATCATGTTGCTCGTCGAAGCAAAATTTGCTGAGATAGTCAAGGTAGGTGAGACTATCGAAGATGGATTGAGAACCGGGAAGATTGCCCGTGTTGCTGCCTCGCCCGGATCTTTGGCCTTGTTGAAGAAGAAAAGAGAGGATGTGTCTTCTATCTCTTATGAGGGGAAGAAGACCCTAAGGAAATTCTCATCATACCAAGGTCGTTCTCGACCTTCACAGAGTTCATACCCAGCTTGTTATGCATAGGCTGATTACCAGAATACCCCTCCCCCCAGTTACCAAAATACTCCCTCTCTCAGTTATCAAAATACTCGCCCTCCTAATTACCAAACTCTCCCTCTAGTTTACTAGACTACATCTCATCACTACCGAAATATCGCCCCCAATTGTGCCAACGTTCAGACAAATTACCAAACATCTCCCCCAATGTACCAAATCCCAACTCCACTTTACCAAAATACCCCCTCGAACTACCAAACTCCACAACCAAACTACCAAACAAACTCATATCTCAAATATCAACGCCTCCGTTCGAATGCTCCAAATTATCACCAAATGCCTCCTCCTCAACAAGGCAATTACGATTCCCCCCCCCCCCGTCCTAGATTTGAGAAGAGGCCTGTTGGAATTTTCACTCCACTTATTGAAAGCCGAACAAAGCTGTTCGAACGATTAACTGCGGCAAGATATATTCATTCAGTGGAGCCCAAGCCAGTTGCCACTAGCTCAAAGTTTTACAGACCTGATCAGAGGTGTGCGTATCACTCCAACAGTGTTGGACATGATACCGAGGACTGTATCAACCTGAAGCATAAGATCCAAGACCTAATTGACCAAAATGTGGTCTCTCTTCATACAGTTGCGCCCAATGTCAATAGTAATCCTTTGCCAAATCATGGAGGCGCCACTATCAATATGATAGAGACAGACGATGATTGGTGCGTGACGAAAACAATAGTTCCGATTGCTCCTGATTAACTGGAAAGGGCTGTAGCTTCGTTGAGCATTAGAGAGAAGAAATAGTTTGTGATTTTGACACCCGAGAAGGCTGTTGCCTTGATGCCGAGAGAAACTCTTACTCGACCAAAATTCGTGATTGAAACGGTTGTTACTCAAGGAATGACCAGATCTGGCAGGTGCTACACACCGGAAGAATTGGCCCAAGGTGGGCAGATTTCTATATGGGCTTTGTCGATGAGTTCACAACTGCGTAGGCAAGCGTTGATGAAGGCTCTGGATGATACTTATGTGCCCGTGGGCACCAACAACGACAATCTAGCAGCCATGATAAACCAGGTCATCCGAGGACACCGAATTAGTTTTTGTGATGAAGATCTGCCTTTTGACGGTAGGATGCACAACAAAGCTCTACACGTCACCACTATGTGTCGGGAGAAGATAATAAATCGCGTCTTGGTCGATGACGGATTCGGTCTTAATATTTTCCCACTTTTGACTCTGAGGCAGCTAAAATTTGATTTGGAAAAGCTTCACCAGAACCAAGTCAATGTGAGGGCTTTTGATGGAGTGCAAAGAGACACATTGGGTGCGGTGAACTTAGATATTCAGGTGGGTCCTGCGAAATTCAACTTCGAGTTCCAGGTGTTGGATATCAACACCAGTTACAACCTGCTTCTGGGTAGACCGTTTATTCATATGGCTGGGGCTGTGTCGTTTACCCTTCACCAATTAATGAAGTTTGTTTGGAAGGACCAGGAATTGGTCATTTATGGTGAAGGAAGTCATTCCAACGGGTATGCGCCGATCGTTGATGATGTCTCTCGAGATTGTGATTTCTACACGGTGGAGCTAGTAAATGCCACCGGTCATGATTTGGCTCTGCAACCTCCTATACCCTTCGTGTACAAGATGATAGCTACTGTCATGCTCCAGAATGGTTTCGAACCAAGTTTTGGGTTGGGGAAACATTTCCAAGGAATCGTCGAGCCTATCCAAATTCCCGTCAAAGTAGCAAAGTTTGGTTTGAGATATGTCCCAACAGATGACATAGCAGAGATGAAGAATAAAAATGTTGATCAAACATTGGCCAGGCCAATTCCTCATCTGTACCAGTCATTTTCGGTACGAGAAAATGTCAACGATGTTGATCTTGGGGAAGGAATCTGGGGCCTTTTTGAGGAGATTAATGCCGTTATCGAGGAAGAGGCTGGGACATCAGACATCCGTGATGCAGAGCCTGAGGAGCAATTGCAGAACTGGACCTCCACACCACTCCTGATTTCCCGATCATCTGGGTAGAAAAGACATGTGTCTTTATTTATTTTAAAATCGGTGGTAGTCCGGAAGAGGCCTGAGACCCACCCTTTATGCAATTTTATTTGTTTGAAGGTTTAAATTCCCTGTGATGATTTAGAAAGCAAAATGGCCCTCGGCCATGGCTAAAGTTTGTGCTTGTTTTTTTAATTTAAGTGAAAGCCTCTTCTATCAAAAAATTATTTATTTATCTCTTTATATTTTACTTTTCTGACTTTGTCTGTTTATGATTTCAGAAATAATAATTTAAAACCTACCAATGTCATGTCATGTCATGAACCGAGCGAACAAAATGAGGCAGGTGATAATGAGTGCGAGGAATATGAAGAAGATAATAAGTTACCCGAGCATGTTGCCAAAGAATTTCGAAAATTTGAGAATCAACACAAGCCAAATCTTGAAGAAACTGAAACTATGAATCTCAGAGATGAGGAATGTGTCAAAAAAGTCATAATCAATGTCCATCTGACTGAAGCCCAAAGAAGAGATCTGGTTCATTTGCTCAGGGAGTACATTGATGTATTTGCCTGGTCTTATAAAGACATGTCAGGGCTGAGTACGAATATGGTGTCCCACAAGTTGCCGATCAATTCAAATTTCAGTCCAGTAAAACAAAAGACTCGGAAGTTCAAACCTGAGTTGAGTTTGAAGATCAAAGAGGAGATTACAAAACAGATCGAGTCTCAAGTAGTGGAAGGGACGCAATATCCGACTTGGTTAGCCAATGTTGTTCCTATTGCCAAAAAAGATGGAAAGATCAAAATTTGTGTCGACTACAGAGATCTCAACAAAGCTTGCCCGAAAGATAATTTTCCATTGCCAAACATTTACATTCTTATTGATAACTGTGCTAAGCATGAGATGCAATCGTTCGTGGATTATTATGCGGGCTATCACCAGATCTTGATGGATGAAGAAGATGTAGAAAAAACAGTTTTCATCACGCCCTGGGGCGTATATCATTTTCGGGTGATGCCTTTTGGTCTCAAAAATGCCGGTGCTACTTACATGAGGGTCATGACGACCATCTTTCACGATATGATTCACAAGAAGATCGAGGTGTATGTAGATGATGTCATAATCAAGTCCCGCGAGAGTTCGGATCACTTGACTCACTTGAGGAAGTTCTTTGATCGCTTGTGCCGATACAATTTGAAGTTAAATCCCGCCAAGTGTGCTTTTGGAGTGCCAGCTGACAAGTTGTTGGGATTTATAGTCAGCAGGAGGGGCATTGAGCTTGACCCTTCCAAGATCAAGGCGATCCAGGAATTACCTCCTCCGAAGACCGAGAAAGAGGTGATGAGTTTTTTAGGAAGGTTGAACTACATCAGCCAGTTCATAGCTCAATCCACTGTGGTGTGTGAACCCATCTTTAAGTTATTGAAAAAGATGTCTTGACTAAGTGGACCGGAGAATGTCAAACTGCTTTGGATGCTATCAAGAACTATTTGTCTAATCCACCGGTGTTGGTCCCTTCGCGAGAGGGGAGTCCGTTATTGCTATATTTGTCTGTCTCAGATGACGCATTAGGATGCGTGCTTGGTCAACATGACGAAACTGGGAATAAGGAGCGAGCCATTTATTACTTGAGCAAGAAATTCACTCAATATGAGGCTCGTTACACTCTTTTGGTGAGAACATGATGTGTTTTGACTTGGATCGCTCAAAAGTTGAGACATTATTTGTCTTCTTATACCACATACCTTATTTCCAGGATAGACTCGTTGAAGTATATTTTTCAGAAAGCAATGCCGACCGGGAAGTTGGCTAAATGACAAATGCTTTTAAGTGAGTTTGACATTGTGTATGTGACTCAGAAGGCAAAAGCCTTGGCTGATCATCTTGCAGAGAATCCAGTTGATGAATAGTATGAACCGCTCAAGACTTATTTTCCCGATGAAGAAATAACATTTGTGGGTGAGGATATTTCTGAAGTGTACCCTGGTTAGAGAGTGTTCTTTGATGGAGCGGTGAATCATCAAGGGAAAGGAATCGGAGCGGTCTTAGTGTCAGAAATCGGTCAGCACTATCCGATGGCGGCTAAACTCCAATTTGAATGCACAAACAACATGACTGAGTATGAAGTTTGCATCCTCGGTCTGAAGATGGTAATTGATATGAATGTTCACGAGTTGTTTGTTATTGGAGATTCAGATTTGCTGATTCATCAAGTTCAAGGGGAATGGGCCGTGAAAAACCCAAAGATCACACCGTATGTGCAGTATATACAGAAGTTGTGCAAAATATTTCGCAAGATTGAGTTCAAACACACTCCCAGGACACAGAATGAGTTGGCTAATGCTCTTGCCACCATTGCCTCAATGATTAAACATCCAGATACGAGTTATATTGATCTAGTGGATATAGAGGTAAAAGAGCAGCCTGTCCATTGTTCGCATGTTGAAGCGGAACCAGATGGTCTGCCTTGGTATTTTGACATCAAGAAGTATTTAGAGGACGGGACTTATCCTGAGAACGCAACGTTCAATCGGAGGAAGTCGATACGCCGTATGACCCTCAATTTCTTTGCAAGTGGGGAAATCTTTTATAGGAGGACTCCAGATTTAAGTCTTTTCAGATGTGTTGATGCTAGTGAAGCTACCAAGCTTCTGGAGCAAATACATGCCGGACTTTGTGGTACTCACATGAATGAACTCACTTTGGCAAGAAAGATCCTCCGAGCCGGTTATTTTTGGATGACTATGGAGCATGATTGTTGCAAGTTTGTGCAGAAATGTTATAAATGTCAAGTGCATGGTGATTTAATTCAAGTGCCGCCTAATGAACTTAATGCTATGAGCTCACCTTGGCCTTTTGTAGCTTGGGGCATGGATGTCATTGGTCCAATAGAGCCAGCCGCCTCTAACGGACACAGATTCATTTTGGTTGTCATTGACTAATTTACCAAGTGGGTGGAAGCAGCTTCATACAAGTCGGTAACCAAGAAAGTTGTAGCTGATTTTGTTCGCAACAATCTGATATGTAAGTTTGGAGTAACAGAATCCATCATTACTGACAATGGATCGAATCTCAACAGTCATTTGATGAGAGAAATATGTGAATAATTCAAGATTACTCACCGAAACTCAACCGCTTATCGTCCCCAATTGAATGGAGTTGTAGAAGCCGCCAACAAGAACATAAAGAAGATTTTGAGGAAAATGATTGATAATCGCAGAGGTCGGCATGAGATGTTGTCATATGCTTTGTTGGGTTACCGAACAACTGTCAGAACATCAGTTGGAGCTACTCCATATTTGCTAATATATGGAACAGAAGCAGTTATACCTGCAGAAGTTGAAATACCTTCATTGGGAATCATCCAAGAAGCTGAATTGAGTGATGTTGAATTGGTTCGCAAGCAGATTGATCAGTTAACATTGATCAATAAGAAGAGAATGGTTGTTGTTTGTCATGGACAACTATATCGACAGAGAATGATTCGTGTTTTCCACAAGAAAGTAAGAGCCAGGATATTTGAAATTGGCCAGCTGGTCCTTAAATGCATTTTCCCTCATCAAGATGAGTACAAAGGGAAACTGGGACAAAATTTTTGAGAGGGACTCAAAAATTCTCGAGAAGAAGATCTTGTCCAACAAAGTCAAGACTGATGTTACTTTGAGATTTGTAACTGGGCAGAATTATTGAGAAGATCTCAAAAATTCTGTGATTGCTCACCAACGGTTAAAGATAAGCCAAGACAGTTAACTGAGACAGAAATTTTGAGGATGACCTCAAAATTTTCAATAAGGTTCAACGAGAGTTTAGAGCAACTTTGAATACTTCACAACAAGTGATCAGACAGATCTCAAAACATAAACTTCGAATGATGTTCATTAAGCTTGACGTGACATGACACTTGACAGTGAATTTTCCAAACATTACTTTTGAAAATATATTTTCCTTAAAAGTTTTTCCTTCATGTTTTAATTATTTTTCCATAAAAATATTTTGTCTTATCTATCAAGAGGCGGGAGATCGGAGAAATCAATCGGAGATAGCAAGACAAGGAGCAGACAAACGAAGAGATCCACACAGATCAATTCATTTTTTTAAACTAACAATTCTTCTGTGGACGCAGGTTTATAGGAAATATTTTATGTTTCTTATTTCAAAGATTTGACAATATGAGTAGCATTATTTCATTCAATTCCTAACAAGGCGAAGTCCACAATGAACATACAATTATGTTCAGAGATGGAACGAACGAAAGCCACAAAGAGAGCAATATTTTTATTTTTTCATCAACTAAAGATACCTGAAAGACATTTATCTGCATTATATTATCAAATATGATAATCTTCTTACCCTGAAGGTTATTTATATTGTATTGTTGAATAAAATGATACCACTACCCGGAGAGTCATTTATATCGTATTGTCAAATGAGATGATACCACTAATCTGAGGGTCATTTTATTTATATTGTCGAATGAGACGATACCACTACTCGGAGAGTCATTTATATCGTATTATCAAATGAGATGATACCACTACTCTGAAGGTCATTTTTATTGTATTGTCGATTCAAACGATATCGCCACCCAATGAACTACCCAGAAGATCACCCAGGTTACTGGGTGAAACATCATCTTCGTTTGGTATCAGAGAGGCATCATCAAATGAATCATGCATCGCGAGAAAAGATTCATACATAGTAAGAGAAAGAAGTCATGCATCGCGGAGAAGTCATGCATTGCAAGAAAATTCATGCATCGCAAAGAAAAAGTCATGCATCGCGGGAAAGAGATTCATGCATCGCGGAAGAGAAAAGGCATGCATCGCAGGAAAGAGATTCATGCATAGCAAGAGAGAATTCATGCATCGCGAAGAGAAAAGTCATGCATCGCGAGAAAAAGATTCATGCATAGCAAGAGAAGGACTCATGCATCGCGGAAAATGATTCATGTATCGCGAAAAAAAGTCATGCATTGCAAGATAAAGAAGTCATGCATCGCGGGAAAGAGATTTATGCATAGCAAGAAGAAGAAATCATGCATAGCAAGAGAAAACGTCATGCATCGCGGGAAAGAGATTCATGCATAGCAAGAGAATGATTCATGTATCGCGGAAAAGAAGTTATGCATTGCAAGAGAAAGATTTACCCATCACAAGAAGATCAACATCGACTGCATTATTTTTTCTTTACAAAATGACATCAAGAGAATTATCAACAACGACGTCAAGAGAACTGTCAACATACTACATCAGCCTATTTTATTAATCAAAGGAAGAGTATATTGAAGATTATATTGCAAATATGAAACACTAACTTTATTTGCTTTGCGTCGAACTCGATGGAGTTGACGCTAAATGTTCAAGGAGAGCAATTAAGTGTCAACATGGTAAAAGACACTATCTCTCTATTTGAATTGCATTTTTATGCTAATGAATTTTATCTCAATCTTTGTCGAGAGCATCCAAGAGGATGAATTCTCAAAACAAACCACAGGTGCGGACGACATCAATTAGAATGCAGCACAACGTGCAACTTTTTCATAGCAGCGAACTGGGACATAGTCCAAAGAGGAGTGTCAAACTCTTAGGACGCGAGCAGAGGAGCGACTTCCATCACAATCAAACCACACCCCTATCAGAAGGCATGTGGGTTTTTCTTAGGTTTGTCGGTTTCAGTTTCACTTCCGGGAATTTTTTTGGTCTCTACTGGAA
>JAJONQ010047715.1:0-10249 GCA_036250385.1 Solanum microdontum
AACGGTTTCTTCCCCAATCACTTAGAATTGATTATTTAACATAAGTACACTCTAATATACTCAATACATCCCTTAAAACACTCACTTTGATCTCAAGAAATCATCAAAAACCCAACACAACAAGATTTAGAATGAATTTCAAGAACACCTATCAAGAACTCAAATATTTCAACTTCAAGAATGAAATTTTTGCTAAAAATAACATGTTTGGCATGTGGGTGAACAAATCCAACACTATGAAAGCTTACATACCTCTTAGGGATTAAACCCATGGCAAAAAACCGCAACAACACGCAAAAATTTTGACGAACACTTGATCCTCTCCTCTTTTCTCCTCTTTGCTCTTCTTTTCTCTTCTTGAACCCTCAACTAAAACCCTAGGCTAATTTTTGGACTAGAAACTGAACTCAATAGGATTAGACCATTAAAACCTTACTAAAAATGAATTAAATCTGATTTGGTAAGGAAAAGACTAAAATACCCCTCTAAAATCCGATTTTGACTTTCCTTATCTAGACAGCCCAAGTTCGACTACACATATCTCCCTCATACAAACTTGAAATTGAGAAACCTCGGTGGTGTTGGAAAGATAATTCAAAGATCTTTCCTACGGTATCTGGGTTCACACCTAACTCATCATGAGCTAGGAGTTATGGTCGTTTGAAGTCAACCCAAAATTCATACTTAGCTTAACTTGCAAAATTTCAGATTTTGCTATTTCCAATTTAGTTCTTTTTCGAACTCAAGGTGCGACATCTAGTGAACTTAACACTTGAGAAATTTTAATTCCTCGGTAAAATTCTACTCACAATGAAAGATGTTTCAAGTCTTAGCTCAAAAAATTTCTGGGGTATTATAGTCAGAGAGGACTATTCAAGTATTGGAAGACATGTTGAGGGTATGAGTGATGGATTTTGGAGGGCATTGGGAAAAGTTCTTACCTTTGTGTGAATTCTCCTATAATAATAGTTATCACTCCAGCATTGATATGGTACCATTCGAGGCACTCTATGGGAGGGGATGTAGATCATCCATAGGTTGGTTTGAGGCTAGAGATGTGAAACCATTGGGGATTGATTTAGTGAAGGATTCTCAATATAAGATTAGAAGTATTCAAGCTAAGCATCTAGCAGCCCAGAGTAGATAAAAGAAGTATGTGGATCATAAGGTAAGAGACGTGGCATTTCAATCCGGTGAAAATGTTCTTCTTAAGGTATCACACATGAAAGGGGTGATGAGATTTGGTAAGAAGGGTAAGCTAAGTCCTAGATACATTGGTCCATTTGAAATTCTTGAAAGTGTGGGACCTATAGCGTATAGACAAGGACCTCCAATATGAGGAGGAACCGATTGCAATTCTTGATCGAGATGTGCATAAGTTGAGGAACAAGGAGATTAAGTCCGTGAAAGTTCAGTGGAAGCATCGTCCAGTTGAGGAAGCTACTTGGGACCCCGAGAGAGGTATGTGAGACAAGTATCCCCATTTGTTCGTTGATTCAGGTACTACTTCATCCCTTCCTTAGCCTATTTTCCTAAGTTTGTCACTCGGGGACGAATGATGGGTAAATTGGTATCTATTGTAGCAACCTATTCCCGTCGTTATAGAAAAGCCAACAGGGGAAAATTTGGGGCCGGAAAACTTTTTTGTAGTATTTGGATTTTTCCAACCTTGTCCAGATTTAGACAAAATCGGAGTTATCGAGGTGTACGGAAATTTGGTAACAATCCGGTGAATCATTTATGATTTTGATTACATGAATAGTTAGATAACTCGTTAAGAAATCCGTATGACTTTACAGAGTTCAATTTTAGCGAGTAGAACTCCTAGAATAGATCTTAGTGTAAAGGGTATTTACTGAGCGTCGTGGGTTAGAGGTGTGTTGTAAAATGAAATTTTGGAATTCTTGAAATAACTCTGTCTTGAGAATGCTGCTTTGGCGTTGGGTTTTGCCGCTTTGGCTGGGCAGCTGTGGCGGGCCTAACGTGAATTAAAGTCGTTAATAAACCCCTAAACGACCTCATTATGCACTTTTTGAGCTATGGAACGACTCCCAGGCGACTCCTACTCGTTTTTCACCATTCTTGAGGCTAAAGGTAAGTTTTTCACTCCCCGAATCAGTTCTTCGATCCATAGAACCTAATAGAATGGGTGAATATTGATGGGGGGAGGGTTTTGTTATAGATTCTATGGTGGAAACAACCCTAAATTGGATAATTGGGATCATGGGTTAGACCTAGGGTTCATAGAATTGTTAGTAATTCAGGTAATTAGTGATTGTTTATTGATTCCCATATTATATTGATTATTTGTAAATCAAGAACAAGCAGAATGAATACGGAAAGGAGAAGATCAAGTTTGTTAGGGTTTCAAGCTTGTTTCGAGGTCGGTGATGGTAGTGATTCTATGATTGTGTGATGTATTCTTGTTCTTACTTCATTATGATACTTGTATATGTATGAATGTTGCAATGTTGATCACACTTGTTGTAAATGACATAGATAATTGATGAATACCATGAAATCATGACTTAAATGTATGATCTTGATGATATACTTGTGATTGTGATTGTGGTGTGTGAATGGGATTGTTGCCACGTTCCGGCATAAATATGGGATCAGTTGCCACGTTCCGGCATGCTAACTGTTTGGGTTTGGGTTCCATGAGAGGACCAATGATTTGACATAAAATGTGAAGTTGTTCGTTGTTCGTAAATGTTGATGATATTGTATATGTTGATATGTATGCATGTGATTATAATGTTGTTTGATTTGTTTATGTTGCACTAGTGGGATAGCCGCATGATCCTACCAGTACACTGTGGTTGTGTACTGATTCTGCACTTGCTCTTAATTTTGTTGAGTACAGGGCATCTTCAAGCGGCTACTCACAGACCTCGCTTAAGAGATCAATGATTGTTCGAATTCAAGGGTGAGCCAATTCTTCCAGGCTGCCATGGGTTCTCTTTCGTCTATGTCCACCATTTTTGGACTTATACTATGTTCCATTAGTTATTAGTACATTAGTTGGGGGTTGTATCCCTTCTTGTTTTGACTTGGTTCATTGTTAGATGTTTTGGTACATTGACTTTCAGGTTTTAGGTTATTCTTTCGCATTGTTAGTTATTATTGTTAGACTTTTGTTAGAGTTTATGGGAACTCTATTTTTATTTCCTTAATGTTGACTTAAATTCCTTAGTTTTTAGATTATTTACTTGATTTGGGTTGTAGTAGTGGTTCTCCCACTGGAGTGTTAGTGTGGGTGTCAATCACAACGGTCTGGGTCGTGACATTGGGTAATGACAAATCACATTCGGTGAAATAATAATTAGTTATAGAACCATATCTCGGTCATGAGAAAGAAGACGTTGTGTGTGTGTGTGTATATATATATATATTTGTATATCTATATCTATATCTATCTTCTATTCTATACTACCTTAAAAGCATGAACTCCCTAACTTGAATGTTAAATTACTATAAAACCCCAACTTCAAACACTCAATTTAGTATATATTATATATTTACTATTATATTTATTTACGCTATATTATATTAAAAGAAGACACCTTTTCACATTGATGGGTAGTGACTTTTCCGAATGGTTGTGACTTTTTTATAGAATGGTGACTTTTTTGATGAGTTATGACATTTCCAAAAAATTGTGATTTTTCTGGAGGATTGTGACTTATCTGAAAAGACATGATAAACACCTTTTCATGCTATCCTTAATTCTCAATAAATAGAGGGGACTTTCTCACACTTTTAAACTACGAATTTTGTATGTTTTCTATTCTTCTTAAAATGAGGAAGACTGTGAGAGTTGTTCAATTATGCAATTACCATATTTTTTTTGTGGGTAAATTAGATAGTTCAACAAAAATTGATGCAACAAGGAGAATGAAATAACTCAACTTCAAAAGACAAGAGTATCTTCATAATTAATATGTACTCATTTTCATAACCATAAAATATATTTTTGGAGCAACTTCTACTTGATAGGAAGTTCAATGATTTTTCGTTGCACAAACTACAACTTGGTGTTCTGAATCTGAAAAGTTTTACACTTTTGGAGATAAAGTATTTGATCAAAAACCTATTTGAAGAGATTAAACTACATTTAATAAGTACTCTTCCGTCTCCAATTTATTTAGTGTACGTTTTTCTTTTATAAAGTTTAATATAGAATGTTCTTTTTTCTTGGGGTGGGGACGCATCTTTTAGACCACAAAGTTAAAATAGATATTTATATATTCTACTTATGATCCTTGAATTAAAAGTCTTCTTTGTTTTTTGAAATTTCATATTAAATTAAAATTAGACCAATCTATATCTATCTTTTTTATTTATCTATACTACCTAACTTAAAACACCAAATGTAGTTTAACTTCTATATTTTATGTTGTATTATATTTATTTATGTGTATTATATTATATTAAAGGAAGACACATTTTGACATTGAAGGGTTGTGACATTTTCAAAGAGTTATAACTTTTCCGATGAGTTATGACATTTTTGAAGGGTAGTGACTTCTCTACAGGGTTGCGACTTTTCGGAAGAGTTGTAACTTTTTCGAAGGATTGCGACTTTTCTGAAGAGTTATGACTTTTCCGATGAGTTGTGATATTTCTTAAGGGTTGTGACATCTTTTTGATAAGGCACAATTAACAGTTTTTCATACAGTACCCTTTGTTGGCTATAAAAAGATGAGCTTCCTCAAGTTTTAAACTACATTTTAAAAAAATATTCATTATTCTTCTTCTTCTTAAAACACCCCATTTAGTATATCTTCTATAATTTTATGATAAGGAACAATATGCACATACTAATACTTAACTATAAATGGAGAGGTTTCCTCACATTTTTAAACTACGATTTTTTTATGTTTTCTATTCTTCTTTTCTTAAAACCCGAAGTTTAATTTACAGATGTTGACAATCTCAAAGGTCAGTGAAATTAGAACACTCCCTAACATGAATGTTAAATTAATCTAATACTCCAACTAAAAACATCAAATTTAGTATATCTTAATATTTTATAACAATATTTATTTATATTATATTATATTAAAAGTAAGAACACCAACAATACAATAATAAAAAATTAGTGCACTATAGAGAAGGGAAGAAAAAGTATATTTAAGAGGTGTTACTAAGAGATTTTAAAAGTGACTAACTTTCTTTTAATAATATTCACATTATTTTTAAAAATAGTGTGTTACGTTTGATATTCACGTGCAATGCACGTGTGTCAATACTAGTATATATATATATATATATATATTCATCACCTGAATTAATTTATGCGTAATTCTAATATGGGGAGTTAATTAAGATATAATAGTTTATTTCAGAGTTGGATCAAAGAGTGGAATTACGAGATTTTAGTGGAATATCTTGTAGTTTATGTTGGGAAAAATACTACAATATTGATATTAGATTAGAATTATAAAGTAGTAAATAACTTATCACAAACACTATGTCGTGGCAAGCCACTGCCTTGGAAGCGATTTTGGCTCGACTCCGGTGCAGCCGGTCGCTCCCCAAGGTTCCACAGTTACTCTCCAACACGTGCACTCGTGGCTGAGAGTTTAGAGGTTCCTAGAAACCAATTGCCCAAAAATATTCTAAGAAAAAGAAGAAAGGAGGAAAAAGTTTTTCTCTTCTTTTTGTTTATGTTGGTAGTGTTGTGTTATGCTCACTCAAGATACATCTTTATTTAGGATTTGCAAAGTAGGAGTTTCAAAGAGAAGAAGTAATTTCTAAGAAACATACGTGAAATGTTAATGGCATTAAAGGTCATTACATCACTTTTATTTTTGGAATAGATGTATCTTCTCCTTTGAAACGTATTTTACATTTGTCTCTTTGCATTACATTTCATTAATAAATTTAGAATAATTAACTCAACAATAGAATTAACTCAACAATCCCCCACTAATGCAAATATTAAGAGTAAGAACTAACTTTTGGAGAAAACGAAGGAACATGTACTTAAGTATCAATATCTTTCAATTTGAATTGGCACGTAGTGATATGAGGCAACAACTTATTATCCACAAAGTGAAGTACTCTTGAACTGAGCGGATATGAATTGATACCCTCTAAACACATACCATATCCTTAAATTTAAGCAACCTCCATGATACAAAGTGCTTTTATGGTCATGCACACACACCTTGGGTCTTATGAGTGCTCTAGAAAGACGACCCAAGACTTTCATAAAAGGCGACCACACAATTACACTAATGTAGGTGATTCCATCAAGTCCATCTCAAATAGACCACCTTACGGCTATAGAATCATTAAGAGCAAAATAAGCTCAACCTTATAAAACACTGCCTCACGCCATAGGCCTAATGGGTCCACCACACTACCTCAATCAATGGGATTTAGTCCCATCCCCCTCGACGTTACAAGGATTATTTTCCTTGTCAAGCCCTTGGTCATAGGATCCGCCAAATTTCTTTCAGACCTTACATATTCCAAGGAAATAATACTTTGTTTCAACAACTGTTTAACTGCACCATGTCTGATGTGAAAATGTCTTTTTTTTCCATTATACACACTATTTTTGGAAATTCCAATTGCTGCATGTGAGTCACAATGAAGAGAAACTAGTGAAGCTTGTCATCCCAAAAATGGCACATCGGCCAAAAGATTTCTCAGCCACTCAACTTCTTGCCCTGCCAACTCGAGAGCAATGAATTTTGAATCCATGGTATAACGTGCTATACAAGTCTGTTTGGAAGACTTCCATGAAATAGCACCTGCACCCAAAGTAAACACATGGCCACTGGTGGAGCTAACTTCATCATTGTCAGTTACCGAGTTTGCATCACAAAAACCTTCTAAAACAATAGAAAAATTGTAAGAATTCAAACACCAATTAATAGTACCTCTCAAATACCTTAGCAAGCGATGAAGAGCATTCCAGTGTTCACTACTGGGAATATGAGTATATCTACTCAATCTACTAACAGCATAAGCTATATTAGGCCGAGTATAGTTCATGAGAAACATTACACTCCCAATTATTTTAGCATATTCAGTTTGAGAAACATTAGATTCTTTATTCTTCCTCAAGTGTATGCTAGGATCAAACTTTTTCAATATCTTTTCAATGTAATGAGACTGACACAAAGAGAAACCATTAGCAGTTCTTTTGATTTTAACTCCCAAAATCACATCTGCTTAACCAAGGTCTTTCATTTCAAATTTAGAAGACAAAAAGTTCCTGTTATCATTAATAGCATTCACATTAGGACCAAAGTTTAAGATGTCATCTACATATAAACATATAATCATACAATCTGAACCTATCACCTTAGAATAAACATGTATCAGATGAATTTACAAAAAAAGTCATTATCCGCTAATGTGATATTAAATTTTTCATACCATTGCTTAGGTGCTTGTTTTAGTCCATATAATGAATTTCTCAATTTGCATATTTTATCCTCTTGTCCTGGAATCACAAACCCTTCAGGTTGAGTCATATAGATCTCTTCCTCGAAATCACCATTTAGAAATGTTGTTTTGACATCCATTTGATGTACCACTAGATCATGAATAGCGACTAAAGCAATAAGAGTTCTAATGGTCACTATTTTAGTCACATGAGAATATGTATCAAAGTAATCAACAACTTTCTTTTGGTTAAAACCCCCAATCATGTGTTTAGCCTTATATTTATCAATTGTACCATCATGTCTGAATTTCTTCTTAAATATCCACTTGCTACTTATGGGTTTACAACCTTTAGGTAAATCATACAAGTCACAAGTGTGATTCGAAACTATAGAATCTAATTCACTTTTAATAGCCTCTTTCCAAAATATAACATCTATTGATCTCATAGCTTCATCATAAGTCTTAGGGTCTTCTTCTATTAAATAGATAGACACTAATTCATCATTTAAAATATTAATATCAAATTTTTCAGTTAAGAAAGTAGTGCTAAAATCAGGACCAAACCTTGTCTCAATTCTATGTCTTTTACTCCTTCGAAGTTCATTTTCATGCTCATTAGAAATAACATTAGAAGAAGGCACAACATGAGAATTAACAGACATAGATGTACAAGCATTATTTTACACATCATTCGGCACATTATTTTTCGAAGGAAAAATATGCTTAAAATTTTTTGCATCTCTAGATTCACAAATAGAGTGATCATTGAGAGACATAAATCTATATGCAGCACTATTTTGGGAATAATCAATAAAGACAGTATCAGAAGTCTTAGAACCAACAATTACTCTTTTAAAATCAGGTAGACAAACCTTAGTCAAACACCCTCACACTTTTAGAAATTTCAAGTTAGGAGGAAACCCTTTCCACAACTCATATAAGGTCTTGTTTAACATATTATGGGGGACTCTATTAAGAATATAGCACACAGGCAAGACTTCTTCTCCCTACATATTGTCAGATAGACCAGAGCTTAAAATCATAGAATTCATCATTTCTTTAAGGGTTCTATTTTTTCGTTCAGCTACGCCATTTTGTTGGGGAGTATAGGGAGCACTAGCCTCATGTAAAATACCATTTTTTCCACAAAAATCTTCTAGAGTTTTAATACTATATTCACCGCCCCTATCAGATCTAAATCTCTTGATTTTCCTGTCTAATTGATTTTCCACTTCTGCTTTGAATTTCAAAAACATGCTTTCAGCCTCATCTTTAGACTTAAGAAGATATACCTTAGTATATCTATAAAAGTCATCAACAAAAGTAATGTAATATTTTTTTCCACATTTTCTAACAATGTTCTTGAAATATGCTAAATCTGAATGTATTAGTTCAAGTAATTCGGTCTTTCTACTAATAATAGATTTGAGAAGTTTCTTGGCATGCTTTGCTTCTACACACACAGGAGATTTAGAAAACTCGTCAGTTTTTATCGTAGGAATTAATTCCACTTTCCTAAGTCTTTTAATAGATGCAATGTTAACATGCCCTAGTCCACCATGCCACAAATTGATAGACTCAACAGTATTAGCAAAATTTGAAATACTTCCATTATTGACAATCTCTTGAACAATATTCAATATAAATAATCACCCACTAAGATATTTGTAACACCCCGTATCCGAAAATAGAGATTTCAGATTTCTAGTGTTACAGGTGGCACTCACGGACACCATCCACGGACCGTAGATGGACTCACGGTCCGTCCTGCAGGTCCGTGGTTCATGACAGAAAACTTCCCCAGAACTCAGTCAGAAAAATTGGCTAAGTGTTGACCCACGGCCGGACTTACGGTCCGTAGTTCGTGTCCGTGGATCGATGCCCCAAAAGCCCAGCTTCAGTCCCGATTGACGGTTGACCAGCACGGACTGTCAATCGATCCACGGTCCGTAGGTCTGACCGTAGATGAGGATCAGCAGCGAGTTAGCTGAAATTTTTTGATGGATCAACTTCAGATGGTCATAACTTTTAGCAAAAAATGAATTAGGTGTTCCATGACCTCTGATATGATATATAATTGAATTATCTTTCCAACGCCACCGAGTTTGCTAAATTCCGACCTTCGAGTAAAAAGTTATGCTCGTTTTAGTGAAGCCCTGTCGGGCAGACTCGACCTACGGACCCAATCGACAGACCGTAGATTGAGTGACGGACCGTAGGTCCAATCTGTCAGTCACTCCAACAGCAATTAAGTCAGGGGTCTTTTGGTCCTTTCCTATTTTGTTTAACCCCTAAGATACGTCGTTTAAACCCTAAATCATGATATTTAAGTCAGTTTAAGCCTAGAAACATAACTAGAACTTACCTAAGTCAAAATTATTAATCAAAACTTAGAAAATTAGAAGCAAGAGAGGAGGAAAAGGTCAAGAACCCTAGTTCAAGAACGCAGCAAGGTTCTATCAGTTCTAGCCCTGAAATCAAAATTTTTTTGTGTGGAATTCGTCACCAGGTATGTGGGATTTCACTAGTGGGTTCCTTTCGCCCATTAGGTCCCTAGAATTTAGTCAGATTCTTGATTCCATGATTATGAACAAACCTAGGGTTTCTAGAATTTCAACAGATCTTCAGGAATTAGTTATTTAAATATTCCGAATCAAATTATCATGTTATTGCTCAGTTTATTGCATGAATTTCAGAACCCTAGCTTTGTATTTTTTTAGTTCTTGAATTACACATGCTAGGTCAGATATTTCAGTATTCAGTTTTACATGCCTCAGTTTATGAATGCATCATTATCAGATTAATTGTTGCATTCTCAGTTTGCATGTTCAGTTTCGAG
>JAJONQ010047718.1:0-11347 GCA_036250385.1 Solanum microdontum
AATTACGACCTCATTTTTGCCAAAATTTTACCTAGACGTCCGTTAAGACCTTACCTATGGAGCCAGTTGGTTCTCACGGCCAAAATGACCCATTTTCAAGGTCAAAAGAGGTGTAGAGCCGGTAAACCCCACATTTTGCCGATTTTCATGCACTATAGTCCATGAATTTTTTGGTGATCTAGAATTTCGACATCATTTTTGCAAAAATTTTACGTGGACGTCCATTAAGAACTTACTTAAGGAGCCAGTTGGACCTCACAGCCAAAACGACCTATTTTCAAGGTCAAACGAGCCCAATGCAGGTTAACCCCTTTTTTTTTACCAATTTTCATGTGCCAAAGTTCACTATCATTTTTGGTGATCCAGAATTCCGACCTCATTTTTGCCAAAATTTTACCTGGACATCCGTTAAGACCTTACCTATGGAGCCAGTTGGCTCTCACGGCCAAAACGGTCCATATTCAAGATCAAAAGGGGTGTAGAGCAGGTAAACCCCCAATTTTGCCGATTTTCATGCGCTATAGTCCATGAATTTTTTGGTGATCCGGAATTCCGACCTAAATTTTGCCAAAATATTACTTGGACGTCCGTTAAGACCTTACCTACAGAGCTAATTTGCCAACACGGCTAAAATGGCCAATTTACAAGGTTAAACGAGCCCAAGAGCAGGTAAACCTCCATTTTTCCGATTTTCGTGTGCTATAGTCCATGGATTTTTTGATGATCCAGAATTTCGACCTCATTTTTGCCAAAATATTACCTAGACATCCGTTAAGACCTTACCTATGAAGCCAATTGGCCCTCACGACCAAAACGACCTATTTTCAAGGTCAAACGAGCCCCAGAGCAGGTAAACCCCTCTTTTATTGATTTTCATGTGCTATAGTTCACCATATTTTTGGTAATCCAGAATTCCGACCTCATTTTTGCCAATGTTTTACGTGGACGTCCGCTAAGACCTTACCTATGGAACCAATTGGCCCTAACGGTGAAAAGGACCAATTTTCAAGGTCAAATGAGCCCCAGAGATGGTAAACCCTACATTTTGCTGATTTTCATGTGTTATACTTCTCCATATTTTTTGGTGATCTGGAATTCCGACCTCATTTTTGCCAAAATTTTACCTAGACATTTGTTAAGACCTTACCTACGGAGCCTGTAGGCGCGTACAGCTAAAAGGGCCCATTTTCAAGGTTAAACGAGCCATAGAGCAGGTAAACCCCTCATTTTGCCGATTTTCATGTGCTAAAGTCCGTGGATTTTTTGGTGATCAGGAATTTCGATCTCATTTTTGCCAAAAATTTACCTAGACGTCTGTTAAGACCTTATCTACGGAGCCAGTTGGCCCTCAGGGCCAAAACGACCAATTTTCATGGTCAAACGAGCCCCAGAGCAGGTAAACCCCCCATTTTACTGATTTTCGTGTGCTATAATTTATGAATTTTTAGGGGATCCAGAATTTCAACCTCATTTTTGCCAAAATTTTACCTAGACCTCCGTTAAGAACTTAACTATAGAGCCAGTTTGCCCTCACAACCAAAACGATCTATTTTCAAGGTCAAACGATCCCAGTGCCGGTTAACCCCCTTTTTTACCAGTGTTCTTGTGCTATAGTTCACCATATTTTTTGGAGATACAAAATTCCGACCTCATTTTTACCAAAACTTTACCTGGACATCCGTTAAGACCTTACTTATGGAGCCAGTTGGCCCTCACGACTAAAACAGCACATTTTCAAGGTCAAAAGAGGCCTAGAGCAGCTAAACCCCCTATTTTACTGATTTTCTTGTGCTACAGTCCATGAATTATTTGGTGATCCGGAATTCTGACCTCATTTTTGCGAAAATTTTACCTGGACGTCCGTTAAGATCTTACCTCTGGAACTAGTTGGCCTTCACGGTAAAATCGATCAATTTTCAAGGTCAAACGAGCACTAGAGCAGGTAAACCCCCCATTTTGACGATTTTCATATGCTATAGTTCACTATCCTTTTTTATGATCCAGAATTCCGACCTCATTTTTGGCAAAATTTTACCCGGACGTCCGTTAAGTCCTTAACAATAGAGCCAGTTGACCCTCACGGCCAAGACGACCGATTTTCTAGGTCAAACGAGCCCAGAGCAGGTTAAGCCCCTCCTTTACAGATTTTCATGTGCTATAGCTCACCATCTTTTTTAGTGATCTAGAATTACGACCTCATTTTTTCCAAAATCTTACCTAGACATCCGTTAAGACTTTACCGATGGAGCCAGTTGGTCCTCACGGCCAAAAACGACCAATTTTCAAGGTCAAAGGAGCCTTAGAGCAGGTAGACCCCCCATTTTGCCGATTTTCGTGTGCTGTAGTCCAATACTTTTTTGGTGATCCGGAATTTCGACCTCAGTTTTGCCAAAATTTTACGTGGACGTCCGTTAAGACCATACCTATGGAGCTAGTTTGCCCTCATGGCCAAAACGACCCATTTTCAAGGTCAAACGAGCCCCAGAACAAGTTAACCCCTTCTTTTACCAATTTGCATGAGCTATAGTTCACCATCTTTTTTGGTGATCCAGAATCTGACCTCATTTTTGCCATAATTTTATCTGGACGTTCGTTAAGACCTTACCAATGGAGCCAATTCGCCTTGAAGGCCAAAACGGCCCATTTTCAAGGACAAACAAGCCCTAGAGCGGATAAACCCCCATTTTGCCAATTTTCGTGTGCTATATATAGTCCACGGATTTTTTGGATAACCGAAATTCAGAATTCATTTTTGCCAAAATTTTACCTGGACGTCCGATAAGACTTTATCTGTGGAGCTAGTTGGCCATCATGGCCAAAACGGCTCATTTTCAAGTCAAAAGAGGCCTAGAGCAGGTAAACCCCCCATTTTATCGATTTTCGTGTGCTATAGTCCATGGATTTTTTGGAGATCCAGAATCCGACCTTATCTGTACCGAAATTTTGCCTGGACGTCCGTTAAGACCTTACCTATGGAGCCAGTTGGCCCTCATGGCCAAAACGACCCATTTTTAAGGTGAAACTAACCCCAGGGCAGGTTAACCCTCTCTTTTACCATTTTCATGTGCTATAGTTCACCATTTTTTTTGGTGATCCAAAATTTCGATGTCATTTTTGCAAAATTTTACCTTGATGTTCGTTAAAACCTTACTTTTGTAACCAGTTGGCCTTGACGGCCAAAATGGCCCATTTTCAAGGTCAAACGATCCCCAGAGCCGGTAAACCCTCGATTTTGCCGATTTTCGTATGCTATAGTCCATGGATTTTTTGGTGATCCAGAATTCCGGCCTCATTTTTGCAAAAGTTTTACGTTTGCGTCCTCTTAGACTTACTTATGGAACCAATTGGCCCTCACGGCTAATACGACCAATTTTCAAGGTCAAACGATCCCCAGAGAAGGTAAACCCCCCATTTTGTTGATTTTCATGTGTTATACTTCACCATCTTTTTTGGTCATCCAGAATTACGACCTCATTTTATGCAAAATTTTACTTGGATGCTCGTTAAGACTTTACGTACGGAGCCTGTTGGCCTTTACAACTAAAAGGGCCCATTTTCAAGGTCAAACGAGCCATAGAGTAAACCCCCATTTTCCAATTTTTGTGTACTATAGTCCATGGGATTTTTGGTGATCCAGACTCTGACTTTATTTGTGCCGAAATTTTAACTGGACGTCCGTTAAGACCTTACCTATGGAACCAGTTGTCCCTAACGGCCAAAATGACACATTTTTAAGGTCAACGAGCCCCAGGGCAGGTTAACCCCCTCTTTTACCATTTTCATGTGCTATAGTTCACCATCTTTTTTGGTGATATAAAATTTCGACCTAATTTTTGCCCAAAATTTTACCTGGACGTCCGTTAAGACTCTACTTTTGTAACCAGTTGGTCATGCCGTCCAAAACGGCCCATTTTCAAGGTCAAAAGAGCCCCATAGCAGGTAAACCCCCGATTTTGCCAATTTTCGTGTGCTATAGTCCATTGATTTTTTGGTGATCCAGAATTCCAACCTCATTTTTGGAAAAGTTTTACGTTGACGTCTGCTAAGACTTACTTATGGAACCAATGGGCCCTCACGGCTAATACGACCAATTTTCAAGGTCAAACGAGCCCCAGAGAAGGTAAACCCCCCATTTTGCTGATTTTCATGTGTTATACTTCACCATCTTTTTTGGTGATCCGGCATTCTAACCACATTTTATCCAAAATTTTATCTGGACGTTCGTTAAGACCTTTCCTACGGAGCCTGTTGGCCTGTACAACTAAAAGGGCCCATTTTCAAGGTCAAACGAGTCATAGAGCAGGTAAACCCCCCATTTTGCCGATTTTCGTGTGCTATAGTCCATAGATTTTTTGAAGATCCAGAATCCGACCTTATTTTTGCTGAAATTTTACCTGGACGTTCGTTAAGACCTTACCTGTGGATCCAGTTGGCCCTCACGGCCAAAACAACCAATTATTAAGGTCAAACGAACCCCAGAGAAGGTAAACCCCCCCATTTTGTCGATTTTAATGTGTTATACTTCAACATCTTTTTTGGTGAACTGGAATTCCGACCTTATTTTTGCCAAACTTTTGCCTGGACGTTCGTTAAAACCTTAACTATGCAGCCAGTTATTCGTTACGGCCAAAACGACCAATTATCAAGGTCAAATGAGCCCCAGAGCAGCTAAACCACCCATTTTATCGATTTACATGAGCTATAGTCCATCGATTTTTTGGTGATCAAGAATTTCGATCTCATTTTTACCAATAATTTTACCTAGGCGTCTATTAAGAACATAACTAAGGAGCGACTTGGCCCTCACGACCAAAACGACCTATTTTCAAGATCAAACGAGCCTCAGTGCAGGTTAACCCCCCATTTTGCCGATTTTCGTGTGCGTGCATGGTTTTTTTGATGATCCAGAATTCTGATCTCATTTTTGCCAAAATTTTACCTGGAAGACCATTAAGACCTTACCTACTGAGCCAGTTTGGCCGAACGGTTAAAACGACCCATTTCAAAGGTCAAACGAGCCCAAGAGTCAGGTAAACCCCCCATTTTGCCAATTTTCGTATGCTATATTCCATAGATTTTTTGATGATCCAGAATTCTGACCTCATTTTTGCCAAAATTTTACCTGGACGTCCGTTAAGAACTTACATATGGAGCCAGTTGCCCCACACGGCTAAATTGACCTATTTTCAAGGTCAAACGAGCCCAGTGCAGGTTAACCCCGTTTTTACCAATTTTCATGTGCTATAGTTCACCATCTTTTTTGGTGATCCAAAATTTCGACCTCATTGTCGCCAAATTTTTACCTGGACGTCCCTTAAGACCTAACCTATGGGACCAGTTGGCCCACATGGCCAAAACATCCCATTTTCAAGGTCAAAAAAGGTGTAGAGTAGGTAAACCCCCCATTTTGCCAATTTTCGTATGCTATAGTCTACGGATTTTTTATTGATCTAAAATTCTGACTTCATTTATGCCAAAAATTTACCAGGAACGCCGTTAAGCCTTACCTATGGAGAAAGTTGGCCCTCACGGCCAAAACAACCTATTATCAAGGTCAAACGAACCCCAGAGTAGGTAAACGCTCAATTTTACCGATTTTCGTGTGCTATAGTCCATAAATTTATTGGTAATCAAGAATTCCGACCTCATTTTTTCCAAAATATTACCTGGACGTCCGTTAAGAACTTACCTATGGAGACAATTGGCCCTCACGGCCAAAACGACCTATCTTCGAGATCAAACGATCCCCAGTGCAGGTTAACCCCCCATTTTGCCGTTTTTCGTTTGCGTGCATGGATTTTTTGATGATCCAGAATTCCGATCTCATTTTTGCAAAAGTTTTACCTGGACGTCCATTAAGACCTTACCTATGGAGTCAGATGGCCCTCACGGCAAAAACGACCAATTATCAAGGTCAAACGAAACCCAGAAAAGGTAAACCCCCCATTTTACTGATTTTCGTGTGCAGTCCATGAATTTTTTGGTGATCCAAAATTCCGACCTCATTTGAGCCAAAATTTTACCTGGACGTTCGTTAAGACATTACCTTTGGAGCCAGTTGGCCCTCATGGCCAAAACGGCCCATTTTCAAGGTCAAAAGAGGTGTAGAGCAGGTAAACCCTTATTTTGCCGATTTTAATGTGCTATAGTCCATGAATATTTTGCTGATCCGGAATTCCGACCTTATTTCTGCAAAAGTTTTACCTGGACGTCCGTTGAGACCTTACCTATGGAGCCAGTTGGCCCTCATGGCCAAAACGACCAATTTTCAAGTTCAAATGAGCCCCATAGTGGGTTAACCCCTTCATTTACAAATTTTCATATGCTATAGTTCACCATCTTTTTTAGAGATCTAGAATTCTGACCTCATTTTTAACAGAATTTTACCTAGACATCCGTTAAGACCTTACCTATGGAGCCAATTGACCCTGACGGCCAAAACGGCCCATTTTCAAGGTCAAACGAGTTCCATAGTAGGTTAACCCCACATTTAGCCAATTTTCGTGTGCTATAGTCCACAGATTTTTTGTTGATCCGAAATTTCGACTTCATTTATGCCAAAAATTTACCTGGACCTCCGTTAAGACCTTACCTATGGACAAAGTTGGCCCTCGCGGCCAAAACGACCAATTTTCAAAGTCAAACGAGCCCCAAAGCAGATAAACCCCCATTTTGCCGATTTTCGTGTGCTATAGTCCATTAATTTTTGGTGATTCGAAATTCCGACATCATTTTTGCAAAAAATTTATGTGGACGTCCGTTAAGACAATACCTATGGAGCCAGTTGTCCCTCACGGCCAAAATGACTCATTTTCATGGTCAAATGAGCCCCAGTGCAAGTTACCCCCTTCTTTTAGCAATTTTCATATGCTATAGTTCACCATCTTTTTTGGTTATCCAAAATCTGACTTCATTTTTACCAAAATTTTACATGGACGTCCGTTAAGACCTTACTTATGGATCCAGTTGGTACTCACGGCCAAAACGACCAATTATCAAGGTCAAACGAGCCCCAGAACAAGTAAACCCCCAATTTTTTTCAATTTTCTTTTTCAATAATCCATGAATTTTTTGGTGATCCAGAATTCCGACCTCATTTTTGCCAAAATTTTACTTTGACGTCGGTTAAGATCTTACCTCTGGAGCCAATTGCCCCTCATGATAAAATCGACCAATTTTTCAAGGTTAAACGACCCCCAAAGTAGGTAAACCCCCCATTTTGACGATTTTCATGTACTATAGTTCACTATATTTTTTGATGATATGGAATTTCGACCTTATTTTCGCCAAAATTTACCAGGACGTCTGTTAAGACCTTACTAATGGAGCCAGTTGGCCCTCACGGCCAACACGACCAATTATCAAGGTCAAAAAAGCCCCATAATAGGTAAACCCCCCATTTTACCGATTTTCGTGTGCTATAGTCCATGCATTTTTTGGTGATCCAGTATTACGACCTCATTTTAACCAAAACTTTACCTGAACGTCCTTCAAGACCTTACCTATGGAACCAGTTGTCCCTAACGGCCAAAATGAACAATTATCAAGGTCAAATGAGCCCCAGAGCAGGTAAACCCTCTATTTTACCAATTTTCGTGTGCTATAGTCCAAGAATTTTTTGGTGATCAAGAATTCCGACCTCATTTTGCCAAAATATTACCTGGACGTCCGTTAAGATCTTACCTCTAGAGCCAATTGGCCCTCACGGTAATATTGACCAATTTTTCAAGGTCAAACGAACCCCAGAGAAGGTAAACCCCCCATTTTGATGATTTTCATGTACTATAGTTCACTATATTTTTTGATGATCTGGAATTTTGACCTTATTTTAGCCAAAATTTTATCATGACGTTCGTTAAGACCTTACCAATGGAGCCAGTTGGCCATCACGACAAAAATGACCCATTTTCAAGGTCAAACGAGCCCTAGAACAGGTTAACCCCCTCCTTTACAGATTTTCATGTGCTATAGTTTACCATCTTTTTTAGTGATCCAGAATTCCGACCTCATCTTTGGAAAAATTTTACCTAGACATCAGTTAAGACCTTACCTATGGAGCTAGTTGGCCATTACGGCCAAAACGACCAATTATCAAAGTCAAACGAGCCCAGAGCAGCTAAACCCCCCATTTTACCGATTTTCGTGTGCTATAGTCCATAAATTTTTTGGTGATCCAGAATTTCGACCTCATTTTTGGCAAAATTTTACGTAGACATCCGTTAAGACCTTACCTTTGGAGCCAGTTGGCCCTCACGGCCAAAACAACCAATTATCATGGGCAAACGAACCCCAGAGCAGGTAAACCCCCCATTTAATCGATTTTCGTGTGCTATAGTCCATGAATTGTTTTATGGTGATCCAGAATTCTGACCTTATTTTTGCAAAAATTTTACCTAGACGTCTGTTAAGAACTTACCTATGGAGCGAGTTGTCCATCACGGCAAAAACGACTTATTTTAAAGGTCAAACGAGCCCTAGTGCAGGTTAACTCCCTTTTTTACCAATTTTCATGTGCTATAGTTCACCATCTTTTTTGCTGATCCAGAATTCCGACCTCATCTTTGCCATAGTTTTACCTGGACGTCAGTTAAGACCTTATCCATGGAGGCAGTTGGCCGTCACGGCCAAAACGTCCCATTATTAAGTTCAAATTATCCCTAGACCAGGTAAACCCCCTCTTTTATCGATTTTCATATGTTGTAGTTCTCCATCTTTTTTGCTGATCCAGAATTCTGACCTCATTTATGCCAAAATTTTACATGTATGTTCGTTAATACTTTACCTATGGAGCCAGTTGGCCCTGACGGCCAAAACGACACATTTTCATTGTCAAACGATTCCCAGAGCGGGTAAATCACCCATTTCGCCGATTTTTGTGTGGTAATGTCCACATATATTTTGGTGATCCAAAATTCCGACTTTATTTTTGCCAAAATTTTACTTGGACGTCCGTTAAGACCTTACCAAAGGAGCCAGTTGGCCCTCACGATCGAAACGACCTATTTTCAAGGTCAAATGATCCCCATAGAAGGTTAACTCGCTCCTTTACAGATTTTCATGTGCTATAGTTCACCATCTTTTTTAGTGATCCAGAATTCCGACCTCATTTTTGCCAAAATTTTACCTAGACATCCGTTAACACCTTACCTATGGAGCCAGTTGGCCCTTACGGCCAAAACGACCAATTATCAAGGTCAAACGAGCCCCAGAGCAGCTAAACCCCCATTTTACCAATTTTCGTCTGGTATAGTCTATGAATTTTTTGGTGATCCAGAATTCCGACCTCATTTTTACCAAAATTTTACCTAGACGTCTGTTAAGAACTTACCTATGGAGCGATTTGGCCCTCACGGGAAAAACGACTTATTTTCAAGGTCAAACGAGCCCTAGTGCCGGTTAACCCCCCTTTTTTTACCAATTTTCAAGTACTATAGTTCACCATCTTTTTTGCTGATCCAAAATTTCGACCTTATTTTTGCCAAAATTTCGACCTCATTTTTGAAGCCAGTTGGCCCTCATCGCCAAAACGGCCCATTTTCAAGGTCAAAAGAGGTGTAGAGCAGGTCAACCCCCCATTTTGCCAATTTGCATGTGCTATAGTCCATGAATATTTTAGTGATCCGGAATTCCGACCTCAATTTTGCCAAAATTTTACCTGGATGTTCGTTAAGGCCTTACCTACGGAGAAATTTAGCTAGCACGTCTAAAATGGCCTATTTTCAAATTCAAACGAGCTCTAAAGCAGGTCAACCTCCCAATTTGTCGATTTTAGTCTGCTATAATCCATGGATATTTTGGTGATCCGTTAAGACCTTACCTTTGGAGCCATTTGGACCTCACGGCCAAAACGACCAATTATCAAGGTCAAACGAGCCCCAAAGCAGGTAAACCACCATTTAACCAATTTTCGTATGCTATAGTCCATGAATTTTTTGGTGATTCAGAATTTCGACCTCATTTTTACCAAAATTTTACCCGGACGTCCGTTAAAAACTTACTTATGGAGCCAATTGGCCCTCACGGGTAAAACAACTTATTTTCAACGTCAAACGACGACCAAGGTAGGTTAACCCCCTTTTTTACCAATTTTCATGTGCTATAGTTCACCACCTTTTTTGGTGATACAAAATTCTGACCTCATTTTTGCCAAAAATTTACCTGGACGTCCGTTAAGACCTTACCTATGGAGCTAGTTGGCCCTCACAGCCAAAACGGCCCATTCTCAAGTTCAAAAGAGCCCTAGAGCAGGAAAACCCCATCTTTTACTGATTTTCATATGCTATAGTTCTCCATCTTTTTTGCTAATCTAGAATTCTGACCTCATTTATGCCAAAATTTTACATGGACGTTCGTTAAGACTTTACCTTTAGAGCCAGTTGGCCCTGATAGACAAAACGACTCATTTTCAAGGTCAAACGACCCAAGTTTAGGTAAACCCCCCCCATTTAGCCAATTTTAGTTTGCAAGTCCACATATTTTTTGATGATTTGAAATTCCGACTTCATTTTTACCAAAATTTTACCTGGACGTCCGGTAAGACTTTACCTATGGAGCCAGTTGGCCCTCACGGCCGAAACGGCCTATTTTCTAAGTCAATAGTGGCCTAGAGCAGGTTAACCCCCTATTTTTCTGATTTTCGTGTGCTATAGTCCATGGATTTTTTGGTGATCAAGAATTTCGATCTCATTTTTGCCAAAATTTTACTTGGACGTCTGTTAAGACCTTACCTACGGAGCCAGTTGGCCCTCACGGCCAAAACGACCAATTCTCATGGGCAAACGAGCCCAGAGCAGGCAAAACCCCATTTTACTGATTTTCGTGTGCTATAATCCATGAATTTTTTGGGGATCCAGAATTACAACCACATTTTTGCCAAAATTTTACCTAGACGTCCGTTAAAAACATACCTATGGAGCCAGTTGGCCCTCACAACCAAAACGATCTATTTTCAAGGTCAAACGAGCTCCAGTGCCGGTTAACCCCCCCTTTTTACCAGTGTTCTTGTGCTATAGTTCACCATATTTTTCGGAGAATCAAAATTTCGACCTCATTTTTGCCAAAATTTTACCTGAACGTCCATTAAGACCTTACCTATGGAGCCAGTTGGCCCTTACGGACAAAATGGCCCATTTTCAAGGTCAAACGATCCCAGGAGCAGGTAAACCCCCCAATTTGCTGATTTTCGTGTGCTATATTCTAAGGATTTTTTGATGATCCAAAATTTCGACCTCATTTATGCCAAAATTTTACGTGGACGTCCGTTAAGACCTTACTTAAGGAGCCAGTTTCCCCTCACGGCCAAAACGGCCCATTTTCAAGGTCAAAAGAAGTGTACAGCAGCTAAACC
>JAJONQ010047719.1:0-15702 GCA_036250385.1 Solanum microdontum
GGTAGAATTTGAGAAGTTGGGTTGAAAATAGGCACGTTGAGCCGTTCGGCGAGCTGGGTCGAGCTCGCCGAACCAATCGGCGGTTCGCCTAATGTACCCATCTCACCCTTAATTTCATGCTTCATTTGATGAATGATTCTGTAACTTTTAGCACGCAGCCTGATGTCGCCAAAAGCACTCGGCGACTCACTGGAAGTTACAAAATCATTCATCAAATACTTTGCAACACATTTTTTGACAAATATAAATACTAGTTTGAATTTTTATCTATGTATGCAATTTCAGATACAATAATTTTATTTTCTAAGTTTTCAAGTTGAGAATATTTTTGCTTAGCTTTTGGAGATTTGAAGACTTCTAATTCCAAGAAATTGGAAGTGGGTGTTGAAGATTCTTCATCTTAGACTCGATTTAAGTGAATATAAATCATACCCAGGTGATGTAACTTTGATTTGGTATCATTTTCTTCTTTTTTTCTATGTCTAGCTAAAACCCCAATTCTTGGGGTGTGATGTTGTGAATATGGGTTAAATTTGTTGTTGGGTATTGCTTATTGTTAGTATATTTGCTGTTTAAATATGATTTGGTTTTGTAGTTTTGTTTGAATTTAACGGGATTGTATTTGCAAATACGATTTCATCTTAGTATTTTTGGCTTGCTCGAGAGAGAGGTTTTAAAACTAAGACTACTGAATCGATAGACGGTGGTTATTGGGTCGTCTTGGGTTCAGCTCGAGAGAGTGAATCCTAGGCCTTTTCCCACACATTCAGCTCGAGAGAGTGAATGGGCTAAGACGAAAGATGTGCTTAAAAGCGACAATTCGGTGTTCGAGAGAAACCGAGTTGATTTGAGGTAAGTTGCTCGAGAGAGAATTTACCCCCACTAAAGTCTAGCCTAGTTTCAAATCTTCAGCAATTGATTATCAATAACAATTACCCGATTGTGTAGTTTATCCCATATTCCTATCGTATCCCAAGAATCCAGTCTCTTATATTTGCATCTATGTGTTTTCACTGTTTTTGTTCATTAAATGAATACGAACCCCCCATTGATAATTGACAGTCGTGTCAACACCTTAATTTATCATGTTTTTACTTGATAATGTTTTTAGCTTTGGTTGACTCTAACATATTCGCACTTAACTCTTAATTCTCAGAAACCGTTCCCTTGGGACTCGACCCCAACCCATTCGGTTGGGTTATATTACTATTGTACGATCGTAGACACTTGAATCGAAAGTTGTGTCTCGATGACGCAAACATAAAAAATGGAGCCGTTGTCGGGGAGTGGTGTTACTTGAGAGTTATTAGTAGAGTTGAATTTTGCTTTTGTTAGTCGTAGTTTACTTACTTAATTTTTGGTTTTGACTTCCTTGTTTGTTTGTTGAGACAGAATAATGAGTATACATAGTGGAGATGGTGAACTAATGGAGCACCTCCCAGTAGAAGTGATGAGGTTCAAGGATAGCATCCTGACCTTCAAGCATCTAGAAGGAGAACTTTTTCATGAGTCGTGGCAGAGGTTTAAAACATTATTGATACAATGCCCAACTTATGAGATTCTCGATCTAGTTCTACTAGAATGCTTCTATAGGAGTCTTAATTCCGAAAACAAAGGATGAATCGATCAATTTGTCCCTTGTGATTTTAGAAGATACTCTTTTGAGACTGCAACCAAACTCCTTGATCTTGTGACCAACACCAACTAGGATGCTGAGAAGAACCAATACTTGGTCATTTTGCTGAGTCAGATAGATACCTTGGCCCAAAAAGTCGAGGAACTAGAAGTGCTGTAAAAAAAAGAGGGCATATACATACCCCCTCAGGAACGGAGAAAGTCTAAGGAAAATGAGAGTAGGCGTATCAATGATACACCATTAATCATTCTCCAAAAGCTCAATGAGCAGGATAGAATGTTAGAGGAGGTGAAGTGTAATGTAGAAGTGCTAAATCAGATGTGCAGTTCTCACTCTAGCTCTATCCAAATAATTGAAACTCTCTTAGGTCATGTATCACCTCAGCTTCCCCCAAATGAACAATTGGGGTCACCTAGTTACATTAGGTTCAACCCCAATAATGAGGTTTGAGTAGTGACTTGCGTCGTGCCACGACGTTAACTAAGGCGTTGTTTGGGAGGCAACCCAAAACCCTTAAATGCATTAATTTTATTTTAGAAATAATGGTGTTTTGATTGTGCAGGTTGAAATGTGGACAATGTTTGAAAAATGCAGGTTGGTGAACATAAGTCCAATTGGTAAATCATCGAGGAGGTTGGCGGCGCCAACCCAGCCCGCCGTTAGACTCAAGAAACTCTCACATTAGAGTCTGTAACAATCGGCGAGCACAGGAAATTATTGGCGAATCGCCGACTATGTCGGTGATTCCCGATGTGAACCGCCGTTTGGATCCTCACTTTGATCGAAGGTCCTGTAAAACTCGGTGAGGTAAGTGACCACTCGGCGCGTCACCAAGTAGATCGGAGAACAATACTAATGTCGCCGAATTGATGAGAATTGGATGGTTATTTATGGCAAAAAGGTTTTAAAATTTCAAACACTTCACTTTCCCTCGCTTTTAAACTTCACAAACTCATACCAAGTTAGTACTTTAAATATTTTTGCATTCCATAAGTATTTTGGTTGTTGATTTGTGCTCGGAGTTGGATTTCATTGCCACCTAGCATTTCAATTTACTTTAATCGGCACAAAGGTTGGTTTTTCGAACCCCAAGTTTACTTTCTAAAGTTTGGCACTTATTGGCAATATTCATATCGTATTGTCATGTGCTGGGCCTCTCTGATAGGATTAGAATGCTTAAATGCCAATTTTAATTTGATAATCTTTCCCGTATTGTTTTGATCGTTCAATGCCCGTATTTTTGTCTTAAATTGAGTTAAATTTTATGGGGGCATGCTTGCACGTTGGTTAGATTTGTTGGGTGAAGTCTGAGTAGCCCGTATTTGTGCTAAATGGCTTAAATTGTACAATGATGGAGTGGGTTACACCATTTTTAAGGGCAAAAGTCGTCAAATGGCCAAATTTGGTAAAACCGAGAAAAACCCGAGTATTCCAGGGCAATGGATGTTATGGGTCTAAGTTTAACTGTACTAGTGCATGCTTTGATTTTGTTTTCGGGGGTTCCAGGGTTGAATTTGAGAAGTTGGGTTGAAATTAGGTAAGTTGAGCTGTTTGGCGAGCTGGGTCGAGCTCGCCAAACCACTCGGCGATTCGCCTAATGTCTCCATCTCACCCTTAGTTTCATACTTCCTTTGATGAATGATTCTGTAACTTTAGGAGAGCAGCCTGATGTCGCCAAAAGCACTCCGCGATTGACCGAAAGTTACAGAATCATTCATCAAATACTTTGCAACATCTTTTTTTACAACTATAAATACTAATTTGAATTTTTATCTATGTATGCAATTTCAGATACAACAATTTTATTTTCT
The DNA here is from genome assembly GCA_036250385.1 of Solanum microdontum. Classification (NCBI taxonomy): domain Eukaryota; kingdom Viridiplantae; phylum Streptophyta; class Magnoliopsida; order Solanales; family Solanaceae; genus Solanum; species Solanum microdontum. Next base: position 3,448 of record JAJONQ010047719.1, read on the forward strand.
ATGGTTTCAAGTAGAGAATATTTTTGCTTAGATTTTAGAGATTTGAAGACTTCCAATTCCAGGAAATTGGAAGTGGGTGTTGAAGATTCTTCATCTTAGACTCGATTTAAGTGAATATAAATCATACCCAGGTTATGTTACTTCAATTTGATATCATTTTCTTCCTTTTTTCTATGTCTAGCTAAAACCCCAAGTCTTGGGGTGTGCTTTTTATGAATATGGGTTAAATTTCCTGTTGGGTATTGCTTATTGTTAGTCTATTTGATGTTTAAATGTGATTTCGTTTAGTAGTTGTGTTTGAACTTAATGGGATTGTAGTTGCAAATACGATTTCATCTTAGTGTATTTGTCTTGCTCAAAAAAGAGGTTTTAAAACTAAGACTACTAAATTGATAGCCGGTGGTTATTGGGTCGTCATGGGTTTAGCTCGAGAGAGTGAATCCTAGGCCTTTTCCCACATATTTAGCTCGAGAGAGTGAATGGACTAAGGCGGAGGCTGTGCTTCAAAGCGGCAACTCGGTGTTCGAGAAAAAACTGAGTTGATTCGAGGTAAGTTGCTTGAGAGAAAATTTACCCCCACTAAAGTCTAGCCTAGTTATAAATGTTCAGCAATTGATTATCAATAGCAATTACCTAATTGTGTAGTTTATCTCATATTCCTATCACATCCCAAGAATCCCATCTCCTATATTCGCATCTTTGTGTTTTCACTGTTTTTGTTCATTAATTGAATACAAACCCCGCATTGATAATTGACATTAGTGTCAACCCCTTAATTTATTATGTTTTTACTCGATAATATTTTTAGCTATGGTTGACTCTAGCATATTCGCACTTAACTCTTAATTCTCAGAAACCGCTCCCTTGGGACTCGACTTCAACCCATTTGATTGGGTTATATTACTATTGTACGATCGTATAGACTTGAATCAGAAGTTGTGTCTTGATTACGCAAACATAAAAAATGGTGCCGCTATCGGGGAGTGGTTTGACTTGAGAGTTATTAGTAAAGTCAAATTTTGTTTTTGTTAGTCGTAGTTTACTTACTTAATTTTTAGTTTTGTCTTGCTTGTTTGTGTGTGGAGACAGAATAATGAGTATACATGGTGGAGATGGTGAACAAATGGAGCACCTCTCGGTAGAAGTGATGAGGTTTAGGGATAGCATCCTGACCTTCAAGCATCTAGAATGAGGACTTTTTCATGAGTCGTGGCTAAGGTTTAAAACACTATTGATACAATGCCCAACTCATGAGATTCCCAATCTTGTTCTACTGGAATGCTTCCATAGGAGTCTTAATTCCGGAAACAAAGGATTAATCGATCAATTTGTCCCAAGTGATTTTAGAAGATAATCTTATGAGACTGCAACCAAACTCCTTGATCTTGTGGCCAACACCAACAAAGAGGCTTAGAAGAACCAGTACTTGGTCAGTTTGCTGAATCAAATGGATACTTTGGCCCAAAAAGTCGAGGAACTAGAAGTGCTGTAAAAAAAAAAGAGGGCAGATACATACACCCTCAGGAACGAAAAAACTCTACGAAAAATGAGAGTAGGCATATCAATGATACATTATTAATCATTCTCCAAAAGCTTAATGAGCAGAATAGAATGTTAGAGGAGATGAAGGAAAATGTAGAATTGGTAAATCAGATGAGCGGTTCTCACTCAAGATTTATCCAGCTAATTAAAACTCTCTTGGGTCATGTATCGCCTCAGCTCCGCCCAAATGAACAATTAGGGTCACCTAGTTGCACTAGGTTCAACCCCAATAATGAGGTTTGAGTGCTGACTTGCGTCGTGCCACGACATTAACTAAGGCGTTGTTTGGGAGGCAGTCCAAAACCCTTAAATGCTTTAATTTTGTTTTAGAAATAATGGTGTTTTGATTGTGCAGGTTGAAGTGTGGATAGTGTTTGAAAAGTGCAGGTTGGCGAACATAAGTTCAGTCGGTGAATCGCCGAAAAGGTCCGCGACGCTGACCAAGCCCGCCGTTAGACTTAAGAAACTCTCACATCAGAGTCTAAAACAATCGGCGAGCTCAGGAAATTATTGGCGAATCGTCGACTATGTCGGGGATCCCGATGTAAACCGTCATTTGGATCCTCACTTTGATCGAAGGTCCTGTAAAAATCAGTGAGGTATGTGACCACTCAGCGCGTCGTCGAGTAGATCGGTGAACAATACTAATGTCGTTGAATGGATGTGAACTGGATGGTTATTTATGGCAAAAGGTTTTAGAATTTCAAACTCTTCACTTTCCCTCGATTTTAAACTTTACAAACTCACACCAAGTTAGTATTTTAAATATTTTGTGCATTCCATAAGTATTTTTGTTGTCGATTTGTGCTTGGAGTTGAATTTCATTGCCACCTAACATTTCAAAGTACTTTAATCGGCACAAAGGTTGGTTTTCCAAACTCTGAGTTTTCTGTCAAAAATTTGGTACTCATTTGTAATGATCATATCATATTGTCGTGTGCTGGGCCTCTCTGATAGGATTTGAATGCTTAAATGCCAATTTTCATTTGATAATCTTGCTTGTATTATTTTGATCGTCGATTGCCCGTATTTTTGTGTCTTAAATTGAGTTAAATTTTGTGGGGGTATGCTTGCATGTTGGTTAGATTTGTTGGGTGAAGTCTGAGTAGCCCGTATTTGTGCTAAATGGCGTAAATTTTACAATGATATAGTGGGTTACACCATTCTTAAGGGCAAAAGTCGTCAAATTGCCAAATTTGGTAAAACCGAGAAAAGCCTGAGTATTCCAGGGAAATAGGTGTTATGGATCTAAGCTTAATTGTACTAGTGCATGCTTTGATTTTATTTTCAAGGGTTGCAGGGTTGAATTCGAGTAGTTGGGTTGAAAATAGGCACATTGAGCCATTTGGCGAGCTGGGTCGATCTCGCCGAACCACTCGGCAGTTCACCTAATGTCCCCATCTCACTCTTAGTTTCATGGTTCATTTGATGAATGATTCTGTAACTTTTGGTGAGCAGTTTGATGTCGCCAAAAGCACTCGGCGACTCGTCGAAAGGCTTTTTGTTCGCCCTTTGTCTGCACCACTGAACCCTTGTTGCACTGTAACTTTCGGCTGACAAACCCTGGCTCGCCGATAGCTTTCGGCAATTTTCCGAAAGGTTCTTCCAATAGTTGACTTGCTATAATTTTTGAGCCAATCCCTTCGGCGAGCCCGATCTTGCCCGCCAAAGAGATTCGTCGATTCACCGACTTGATCGGCGAGTATGTTTGCAATAAATTTTCTATACTTTGATATGAATATTTACTAAATTTTCTTCGATGATTTGCAGACATGGTGAGAACAAATCTAGATAGGCCACCCCAGAAAAGGCACAAGGCATTACCATAAATGAAGGGGGAGCAAATCCTCCACAGAGGAGAAGGCAAGAACTCCCATCGGGAGAAAAAGGCAAAAGAAAGAAGCACTCAGCTGAGAGTGTGGATGTTGACACCTATAATAATTTGTTTATGCCTGAAGATGAGCAACCTTTAATTTCCCGAAGAGATGAGATACGGGCTAGATCTCAACCCACGTCTACCAGAGCTCCCTCAGATGACACCCCTCCTGCAACAGAATCAGTGCCAGCTTAGGAACCTCCTGTGACCCTTGCGCTTCCTGTTGTTCCTCCTCCAAGGCTTCTGAACAGATTGAAAGGTGATGGTTTACGAACCATCCTCGAGGAAAAATTGCTTTCTACAAAAGGCTTGGAAGGGAAGTATTCAGATGTAAGGAAGACCCTCCAACTCCACAGGTTCGAGCAGTTCACTAGGCCTCGAGGCCCCTATATTCCCTCTTGGGTTCGTGAGTTTTACACAGCTTATGGTGATCTAGTTCCTAAGAGTAAGAAGATGGCAAGTGAGTTCAGACTGATTAAGACGGTCATGGTCCGAGACAAGGAGGTCGGGTGCAACAGTGAGTACTTTAATGGTGTACTAGGTAGAGATCTGCACTCTACACACCCGTATGATGGATTGCTTGTTGCTCAATCCTTGGATGATCTGAAGGGGTGGCTGACACTTTTGATTTCTGATATCAGCCCGAGGTGGATCGAGGCAGACGCCTCTATTGAGAAGAGGGATTTGAATATTGCTGCCCGATTCTAGATTGGCTTTATCAGCAACAATATTATGCCATCCCAGAATAAATCTGTCCTCCGTCATCCTAAGGTGTCATGCCTAGGGTCTATAATATCCAAGAGGCGCATCGACCTTGGACTTCTGATTTTACAAGAGATGGCCATGAGAGCCAAGCAGAGACAAACTTCTCTACCATTCTCAGTCCTGATCACTGAGTTGTGCTGGTGCACTGACGTACCTCGGGATGCTACGATAGATATTGAGTTATCCCATCTTCCTCCACTAATATCTGGCATATTGAGGCCGAGTACACACGAGAGTAGGCTAACAGGAGGAGAGCAGCTCCGGCAGATGCTTCTCTGGAGGTTGATGTTGATTCGTTACCTACAGAGGCATCTTTGCCTACTTGTGCCTCCGGGCCTTCAGGTACTTCTACCCCTCCCACTTCTTCATAGGTTTCGGGAACCTCCACCTCCTCCCAGCCTATCAAAATCACTCAGGCCATTATCCTGAAGATGGAACACTTGGTTGAATCAGCTGTTGTGAGGGCAACCCGACTTGAGAGATCTATCCAAGGAATGATCGAGAGTGCCATTCTTGCTGCACTTACCCCCCTTCAGACTTATGTCGATGAGTTGCCTTTGAGAGTTACAACTTGTGAGAGAAGATAGGGGGAGCATCCGAGGTGATGGCTTTGAAAGCCGAGGTAGCAGATTTTAGGAAGGACGTAGACTATTTGAAGTCTACAGACTTTACTTTATTGATTCAGGATGCAGATGACGTGGATGCTCCTGAGACCTCAGGGATTCCTCCGGATACTACTGGTGATGCACACTGAGATGAGCTTGCAGTTGAGGAGTCGGATGTTGAAACGGATGATGAGCAGATTGGGGTACAGGATAAAAACATATTCAGAGATTTGCCTGATCTTGCAGTGACGATTGTGTGGACATCACTGGCACAGACCTCCATGGCTGTCTCTAGTGGAGTTGTTGCTTATGAGGTGATTCCGGGAACTGATGCTCCAAGCCAACTACTACACCGGGCACTGATGCCCAGACAGATGGAGCGACTGCATAGACAAGATTCCCTCTTTACCTCCCTATCTGTCTTACTTTATTTTGACTTTTAGATATTTTTATTTGCATTTAAGGACAAATGGTTTTTGTTTGTAGTGGGTTGAGGCCCATCTTTGTGCATATTATTTTGTTTATATATTGGGTTTTTAGCTAAAATTGTGTTGACACTGCTTTTTGTGGAAGCGTTGAGCCTGTGGCTCCTTGCTTCTAATTGAAAATGATTTTTGACCCTTTCAGAATTTTTTTTCCACCTCTTGTATGTGTTGAATGTGGTTGTTCTCTCACAAATTTGAGTATCGATCCTGATCAATACCAATGACTTGAATAGTGCTCATAATCGAACAAACATGAATGTGCGGCTACGATGAGGCCAAATGAATTTGCATAGACAATATGTGAACTCTTTGCATCTCGATGTGACTAGCCAATTATTGAATTGAGTCTCTTGTGATAAAAATTGCACACTAGCGAAAGTGTGGAGTCTTGTTTGACTTTAGTATCGATGCTTTGTGTGATGAGCTTACTGTGAACCATGCATGATAACACCTAGAATTTGCCCCGTTGGTCCGGTCGACTAAGTAAGGCTATCTCTTGATATGATCTTAGGCAACTTCGAAGAGTGTAAGCCAATTTGACATATACCTCTTTTGTGGCCTACTTTGTGAGTGTGTGAACCTCTTTTGAACACCCCTTGAACCTTACCTTTCTTTGGAAGAAACTTGATGAAAACATGACCTCCCTTAATCCACTACCTATAATCCTCTTGATTTGTGGATTGATTGAATAGCCAACTTAGGCCAAAAGCCTAAGTTGGGGGTGTGGTGAAAAGAGAAGGCAAGTCAAGAAAAGTCTCCTTTAACCCATGGTTTTGAGAAAAATGGAACCCCTCCATATAAAAAAAAAAGAGAAGGGAAAGAAAAGAAAGAAAAAGAAAAAGAATGAAAAAGTTGTGGAATTAAGTACAAAAGAAATGGGGTTTCTAAACAATCCATGGAAAGTGAATAATGGTATGACTTATGAACACTAAAGAAAATGATGAAAGAAGAGGAAAGAAAGTGTTGTGAGCACCACATTTCATGAGAATGAAAGTCACTGAGCCTAAATGACTATACCTTTGCACTTAGCCCCATTACAAACCTTGGAAAGACCTTTTTTTTTTTAATCTTGAGTGAGCTGAAACAATTGTCTATTGGAAAATACAGGCAAACCTATGGGTGAAAGCATGCACTGTGTTCTCCTTTGTGAGTGTGAGCGTTGCATTTGATTTCGAAACTTTAAATTGTTGAACCATTGTGTGTGGATATGGAATCATCCTTTGTGTGAGGGCATTTGATTTCCTTTGTTGAACTTGAACTTGCATTTGAAGCAGGTATAGTGAGCTTGAGATTCTTTGATAATGGTGTGTCACAACTTGAAACTTTGAGTGCACATTTGATCTTCGCATGAGTAAATTGAGTCTTGTGTGTGCATTCATGACTGAGTCTTGTATAGCACTGTTTGAGACATCCTTTTTGAACTGTCGAACTTGAGTTTTACTTGAGGACAAACAAAAGTTTAAGTTAGGGGTGTTGATAAGTCCACGGTTTGGACTCATTTAGGCTTTCATTTTAATAGAATTAGTGTTCTCAAATGCATATTTTGTCTCAATAATTGATGTAAATCCTTAAATTTCAGGTATTTGGAATTTGAGGCAAAGCATGGACAATACTTAGCAAAAAGGAACAGAACGGCTGAAAAGAAGGCCTGAGGATCACCTAATGCATTCAGCGAGTCGCCGAATGGCCTTCACCTTGCCCAAAGTTCCAGTGTGCTAAGCCCTAAAGGAAAAGATAAAGTCGGCGATGAAAATGAGCAGTCGACGTGTCAGCGAATAGTTTCGCGAGGTAGTACTATATCGCCCAATGATTCGGAACGCGAAGATGCTGAAGGCAAGAGCAGAAAGGCGATGACGCAGACCAAAGGGCGGATCGTCAAGTGCATCGGCAATCCTGACTAACTGCACCGAGTGATCATTCGCAACACATTTTTTGACAACTATAAATACTAGTTTGAATTTTTATCTATGTATGCAATTTCAGATACAACAATTTTATTTTCTAAGATTTCAAGTAGAGAATATTTTTGCTTAGCTTTTGGAGACTTGAAGACTTCCAATTCCAAGAAATTGGAAGTGGGTGTTGAAGATTCTTCATCGTAGACTCGATTTAAGTGAATATAAATCATACCGAGTTGATGTTACTACGATTTGGTATCATTTTCTTCCTTTTTCTATGTCTAGCTAAAACCCCAATTCTTGGGGTGTGATTTTATGAATATGGGTTAAATTTCCTGTTGGGTATTGCTTATTGTTAGTCTATTTGTTGTTTAAATGTGATTTCATTTAGTAGTTGTGTTTGAACTTAATGGGATTATAGTTGCAAATACGATTTCATCTTAGTGTTTTTGGCATGCTCGAGAGAGAGATTTTAAAACTAAGACTACTAAATCAATAGCCGGTGGTTATTGGGTCGTCATGGGTTCAGATCGAGAGAGTAAATCCTAGGCCTTTTCCCACACATTCAGCTCGAGAGAGTGAATGGGCTAAGGCGGAGGCTGTGCTTAAAAGCGGCAACTCGGTGTTCGAGAGAAATCGAGTTGATTCGGGGTAAGTTGCTCGAGAGAGAATTTACCCTCACTAAAGTCTAGCCTAGTTACAAATGTTCAGAAATTTATTATCAATAGCAATTACCCGATTGTGTAGTTTATCTCATATTCCTATCACATCCCAAGAATCCCGTCTCCTATATTCGCATCTTTGTGTTTTCACAGTTTTTGTTCATTAATTGAATACAACCCCTATTGATAATTGACATTTGTGGCAACCCCTTAATTTATAATAGTTTTACTCGATAATGTTTTTAGCTATGGTTGACTCTAGCATATTCGCACTTAACTCTTCATTCTCAGAAACCGCTCCCTTGGGACTCGACCCCAACCCATTCGATTGGGTTATATTACTATTGTTCCATCGTAGACACTTGAATCGGAAGTTGTGTCTTGATTACGCAAACATCAATAGTTTCTTACCAACTCACTTAGACTCGAATAGCTAACATTAGTATACGATAATCCACTCAAGACTACCCTCTAAATACTTAAACTTATCTGAAGAACTCATCAAAACCCCAATCAATCAATATTACTAATGAAATTCAAGAAAACCCTTCAAGAACACAAGCCCTTCAACTTCAAGAATGAAATTGCGCTAAAAATAACATGATTGGCTTGTGGGTGAATGAACCCAACACTATGAGAACTCACATACCTCTTAGGGATTAAACCCTTGGCCAAACAACCTTCGAATTGCAAGAAAACTTGAAGAATGCCTTGACTTTTCTCCCTTTATCTTCTTCTTGAACTCCTCTTCATACCCTAGCGTGAATTAGGATTTGTAAAACTGAACCAAATCAGTTTAGACCCGTAAGTATTAGCATAATTTGCTTAAATCTGAAAGGGTAAGGAAAAGACCAAAATACCCTTAATGTTTCTTAACTGGATAGGCAAATTTTCAAATGATCATATCTCTCTCATCCGAACTCAAAAATTAGCAAACTCGGTGGCGTTGGAGAGAGGATTCCAAGACCTTCCATTTGATATCTTATGGGACACTAACTCATCCTGTACTGAAATTTATGGTTGTTTGAAGTTGACCCAAAACTCATACTTAGCATAACTTGCCAAAATTTTCAATTTATTCTTTCTAAAATAAATTCTTTCTAAATGTAGCTCTTTCTAAGGAGGGATGTTACAATATCACTCTGTTGGGAACATTCATCCTCGAATGAGATTACTCTAAGTAAAACTAAGGGTGGTAACATCTAACACCTAACTGAAACACCCAGCAATCAATACACCACAACATAACATATCAATTAAAAGAGTATCTTTCAGAAAACATTACCTTGGTCTGAAATTTCTCCGAACGAGAAGAGATGTGGGTATCTCTTCTTCATATCCTCCTCAGCCTCCCAAGTAGCTTCCTCAACAAACTAGTTCCTCCATAGGACATTGACGGATACTACCTCTTTGGTTCTCAACTTGCGAACTTGAGGATCTAGAATCTAAACAGGTACCTCCTCATAAGATAGGTTGTCCTTAATACCAATATTTTCATTAGGTATAATAAGCGAAGGATCACCCATACACTTCTTCAACATCAAAATGTGAAACACCGGATGAACTGCTGCTAACTCTTGCGGTAGCTCCAGCTCATAAGCTACATTGCCAATCCTCTTGGATATCCTATAAGGACCAATATACAGGGGACTAAGCTTCCCCTTCTTACCAAATCTAATAACACCCTTCATGGGTGACACCTTCAAGTAAACCCAATCATCCACCTCAAACTCTAAGTCTCTTCTCCTAACATCAGTATAGGATTTCTAACGACTCAGTATTGTTTTCATCCTCTCTTGAATAATATTCACTGATGGTCCTATCAATCCAGCTCTACCAACTTCAAACCATGCATCTTCTCCCATAAAGTGCTCATAAGGAGCTATCTAGATGCTAGAGTGATAACTATTGTTGTAAGCAAACTCTATGAGAGGTAGGTGATCATCCCAGTCACCTTTGAAATCGATCACACAAGCCCTCAACATATCATCTAAAGCCTAAATAGTACACTCTCATTGACCATCAGTTTGAGGATGGAAAACAGTACTCAAGTTCACCTTCGAACCCAAACCTTTTTGGAAGGACTTCCAAAAGTGTGCAGTAAATTGTGCACTTCTATCTAAAATAATGGACACTGGAACTGTAGAGACCCAAAAAATGGTAGGTTGAAGTAGAACCTAAGCGTGAGGGTTAACGTCAAGGGTTAAGGGCAAGGGCTAAGAGTTTTGGGTGAAGGCCATGGCTAGGGGGCCAAGGCTGCCTAAAAACTAGGCTTAGCCACTGCCCACCATGACCACAAGGGTCTTCACGACCTGTGGTGGCCACCACGAGTCGTGGTGCCACCCGTGGTTGGCAAGAGAGTGTACCCTAGTAAGGTGCCAAGCCAAGGCTCCCCTTCACGAGCCACTTCACGGCTTGTGGTCATGACCACGGGTCATGAAAAGGCTCATGGGGTTGCCTTAGCTTCATGGGAGATGTGTCATGTTGAAAGAGCTACTGGTCAAGGGGTCACGGGTGCCACCATAGGTCGTGGTTGTAATGACCCTAAACACGAACAAGTGAAACTAGAGCCCAACGTGTGTGCGTTTGAGTTGGTATGAGGCTTGAGTGAGGTTTCATGTTGTTTGATGTTGTCCTGAGCTATGGTTGAGGGGTTTAGGAGGTTAAACGTCAAGGTACAACTTCCCACGGACCACCCTAGGGGTCCTTGAGGAGTACCCTAAGCCTAACCCCCAAGAACTTGGTGACCTACGAAAAGGGACCACATCTCGTAGGTCCATCCATGCCCCGTGGATGGCCTTCGTAGGTCATGACCCCCAAATGCAAGCCACAACTCCAGACCACGGATGGACAGTACGTCCCGTCAACCCATCCACGGTCCGTGGATGGGGGTCCGTCAATTGGGCCTGCAATCTGTCAATGGTTTGGCCAAGTGTAGGGGTGGATTGGTAAATTCACCCCAAGTCCTAATAAGTTGGGGGACGGTTATTTTAAGTTTATTAAGGTATTTTAAGAGTATTAAAAATATTAAACTCTACTTTACATTCCATTATTTCAAAATCCCAAATACAAACTTATTTTCCCCTCCAAAAAGATCTCCCTCTAGAACCTCCATTAAAGGTGAAGACTCCAAGCTTCCAAGGTCAAAATCTTCAAGGTTTTAAAAGGATTTTCAAGGGAATTTCGTGGGAATCAATAGCAAGGTATGGTAGTCTTGATCCTTGTCTAACCTTTCATTCAAGGAGCCAACTCAAAGGTGATTTCAAAGTATGAAAAATCTAGGGTTTTACTTAATCTCATGGGTTCTTTCATCTAACGTTTTCAAATGGTTTCTTATGACAAATTATGATTGTATTAGTGTTTAATTGATAATTTATGATGAAAATACTCTATGAACCCATGAATTCTCTCAATTCCTAACTTGTGCCTTATGAATTGGGTTTGTTGATCATGAATGAATGTTGATGGATTATGCCTCAATTGATTTAGATTGGTGAATTGTATCATTATACATGCCTTAATTGTAGTAAATTGTTGGTGTGTTGGTGACTTTTGATCATAGCCTTGAAGGGGCAAGTTATGGTCTAATTACATGTTGAAGTAGAATTGTGCTTGATCTATTGATCCATTTGACAGGTGGAGATGTTTACTTACTATGTATATTGTGGTATTGAATTGATGGATATCTTCTTTGTACCTCTATATGTGAAGGATCTATTTGTGATCATGAAGTAAAATGTGTGTGATTTCAATGAATGTATAATGATCATATTTAGAATGAAAATGTGTTATGATTGAATGTTATCTTTCAATTAACACCTATGAATGATGAGGCTTTATGTGAAAGGTCATTCTCACATATACACACACTCATGAATGAATAATGAATGAAGTTCTATGATAATGTTAATGATGATGAGTACATTGAAAGGCTATTCTCAATTGTACTCTAATGAATGATAATGACTTATTGTGAAAGGATTTTCTCACAATAAGGGGGTTCTTAGGTGAAAGGCTATTCTCATATTTGAATCTATGAGCTTTCCAATGAATGAATGAATGTTGGGTTTGGGATGGATGCCCTCACGTGAGTTGAGGCGGGGTATAAACTGTAGACACGTAATTTTTTACCGAACTAAAGTTTAACACCATTTTTAGAGCTTAAATATTTTATAAATCTAAATTAAATATTTTGACTTTTATCTTATTTGTTAAGTTTATTTTAAAAGATTTGAAAACAACAAAAATAGAATCACATGTTAAGGTAAGTTTTATTTTCACTTGTTTAAAAAAGAAATAAAAACTTACAAAAAATATATATTCTTTTAATTTAGATTTTACTAAATAAGCCAATGTTTCTTAATTATATTTTTAGATTGGCTATTTAACTTTTTTGTTCAAACTAATTAATTTAATTTGTTT
>JAJONQ010047721.1:0-11740 GCA_036250385.1 Solanum microdontum
CAAACTTGAAATAATATATTAAAAGATAAAAACTATGAAAAAGTATAAGAAATATTTAAAAATTATATCAAAGTAAATATTTTTATGTATAAAATAAACTTTTAAAATTATATATATAATGTCGGGTTGGTTTTTTTTAGTTAAAACCAAACCAATCCAAATATAATCGGTTTTTTTTTTCAAAACCAAACCAAGTCAAACCAAACCACTAGTCGGTCTTTTTTTGGGTTGACTCGGTTTGCGATTTGGTTCGATTTTCGGTTCAATTTTGTACACCCCTATAAGACCCTACGTTTGCCACCTTTCGATTAAAAAAAATAATCCTTTTTCTATGAATGTCCCACATATCTCTTGGTAATTTAATATTTGGACAGTTTTGTTTTCCATTTCGAAAGGATATTTGGATGCTCTTTACAAGGTTGATTAGGATATAATAACAACATATCAGTGAAATTTTACAATGCGGAGAAGATTAATTATGATACGAATCCCAAAAATAATTGGAATGTATTTGGGAACCTTTTTCTTATTGTATATCTCCTTAAAATATGGAGCCACCCAACGATTGGGAAAATCTTTTTCCATGTGATTGCATATCATTTTATTATATTTTCTATTCCTACGTCTAAACTTTCCACATTCACCACTGAGCAAATAAACATAAGTTTATGGAAAAAATAAATCATGTAATAGAAAGGTTAATGCTGTATTTATTTCCTTTCAGTGTATGTAAAATCAGCTAATTTAATTTGGCCTAAATAATCAAACCTTAAAGGGAGAAGAAAGGTTTCCTCCATTTTAGTTTGTTAATTCGATCTATTTTGACTTGATATAGAATATAAGAAAATAATTAAAACTTTTGAATGTTATAGTTTTAAATAAATATCACGTGAAAAGTTAGAATTAAAGAGTTACTAAAAAGACAAAAAAATATTTTTTTAAAACGGACTAAAAAGGAAAGTAGGTAAAACAAATCAAAACAAAGAATTATAAGTCACATATCTTATATTTTGTGAGTACTCCTTTTATTTCAATTTGATTTTATGATTTTAACTTCACAAAAAGTTAAAAAGAAAATAAATATTAAGACTTTTAAGTTTATAAATATCAAAATATCTTATGATCTTAAACACGTCACTACCACCCCATATCCATAGACCCATACCCTCACCCCCGTGGATGATGAAAAAAGGGAAATAATAGAAAAAAATTAAAGTAGGAAAATATACCATGTGTTTTCTGTTTGTTAGTTATAAAGAAGAAAAAAACAGTAAAATTGACTCAATTACGGCTTAATTTTCTCTTTGATTTTCCCTATAAATACCCTTTTTCAAATACTCCATTTCCTCACCACATCTTCAACATTATAATACCAACAATGAGTTACATTATTCTTTTCCCACTTATTCTCATGAACATAATCATCTTTTTATTCAACTCATCAATAGCTGCAAATTCCATGTACAATGTCCAAAGCTATGGAGCCAAATCTGACGGAAAATCGGATTCATCCAAGGCGTTCATTAGTGCATGGACTGCAGCGTGTGCATCTAGTAGCGCGGCCACCATTTACGTGCCAAAAGGAACTTATCTTCTAAGTAATGCATATTTCTATGGCCAAACATGTAAGAGTAATGCCATAACGATAAATATTGAAGGTACACTTATAGCTCCTTCTGACTATAATGTTATTGGCAAATCTGGTAATTGGATTAAATTTGAACGAGTCAACGGAGTTTCCATTGTTGGTGGAACTCTAGATGGACAAGGTACCGGTCTTTGGACATGCAAAAACTCTGGCAAAGGTTGTCCCAAAGGAGCCACGGTATGTTTCGTTCCACTGTACTTAATAACTTTAAATTCTGGATTTACCTCTGAATATTAAATAGTGCAGACATTAGCTTTTTACAACTCAAATGACATTGCAATAAGTGGATTAACTTCACAAGACAGCCAGATGTTCCATATTTTGTTAGACAGATGCCATAATGCAAAGTTACAAGGAGTGAAGATTTCAGCACCGGGAAATAGCCCCAACACTGATGGAATTCATTTACAATCATCTTCTGATGTTACTATCTTGAATTCCCAAATTGGGACTGGTGATGATTGTATCTCAATTGGTCCTGGCAACTCCAACTTGTGGTTCGAAAATATTACTTGTGGCCCTGGCCATGGAATAAGGTGTTTAAAAATACTTTCTTTGTCTCAATTTATGTGATACCATTTCAGTAGATTCAAATTTTAATAAAAAAAGGATCTCTAAAACAAACCTTACATAAAAACACTCCATTAAGGATAAAAACATAATTTTAGAGTAAATTTTGTTTTAATTATTGCAATGAGACATTTTTTTTTGGATGGACTAAAAAAAAAGTTGTCACAATTAAAGGTTTTGTCCCACCCGTGGTAAATTTGTGCTATAGAAAATGATTTTCCACTCTTTTCTCACTTAATCAATTCATTGGGAAAACATATGTTTGGAAAAAGGATTCTCACTGAAAATAGGGGGAAACTTCTTAATTTTTCCGTACGAAGACATTACTATTTTTTCTTTTCTCACCGTTTCAATCAAATTATGATTAAAAATAACCATTAAACATTTTTCAAAATAGTGATTTTTTAGTAGTGACCTTTCCTTAGTATAAAATCACTTGCTAGCTAGGAATGAATAATTATGAGTGTGTTTTTGTATGAATGGAAATGTTCCATTTTTTTTAAATATAAAATTCAACTAATTAATATTTCGGATTGGTGTAGCATTGGGAGCTTAGGTTGGGAGATACAAGAGGCAGGAGTACAAAACGTGACAGTTAAAACATCATCATTTACTGGAACTGAGAATGGTGTGAGGGTCAAAACATGGGCAAGGCCTAGCAATGGCTTTGTTAGGAATGTACTTTTTCAACATGTAGTCATGAATAATGTTGAAAATCCCATCATCATTGATCAAAATTACTGCCCTAGTAATGGAAATTGTCCTGAACAGGTAATACAAAATCATATACGTGCATAACTCTTACGAGCTACCAAACATCGACCCCTTATTTTAATTATTTCGTTTCTTGTGAATACTTTTTTTTTCAGGGTTCAGGCATCAAGGTTAGTGACATAACGTATGAAGACGTACATGGAACATCGGCTACAGAAGTAGCAGTGAAATTCCTTTGTAGCAAAACAAATCCATGTAATGGAATAAAATTATTGGATGTGAAACTTAGTTATAAGGATCATCCAGCGGAAGCTTCATGTGTTAATGCTGGAGGAATGGCTTCTGGTCTACAACAACCTACTAGCTGCTTAAAAGTTTGAATAAAACAAGAGGAACATTCCATTTCTTATTATAAATATTTAAATTTATATTTACATAGAAGATTAAAATTATAGTAGTATACTATAGGAGTATTTTTATTTTTATTATTTTTAAAATGACATTAGACTTGCTTGAGCCTGTGTCCTTGCAAGATCATTGTTCTGGTTCCTGAATATATTGGATGTGATCTATTAAATTTAGTTAATCTCAAACATACATTTGGGAGTTGTTTTATCTTCTTTGTTTCGAATTTTGAGAGTCAAATAAGAAAATTTTGGACCGCATTACTCATATGCTCTTTAAATATTTTCAATTATTAATTTTTGTAACTTATATATAGTATTTTTTTTGTAGATTCTAAATATATAAATAATTTTTTAAATATTCTACGGAAAATGATCAAAATTTCTTATGAATTGTGCGAAATAAATCATTTATACCCTTTATCTAAAGAGACCACAAACACCCTTACTGATTAACAACCCAATTTTTTTAGTGACGTGGCAAGCCACGTGGACTAGTCTATCCATCTCAGTGTTGTCAACTAGGATTTACTACAAGAAACTAGACCCTTAGCAACGACAAAGGTTGCCACAGATCCCCATAATATTGTCATGACCAAATTAGGTTTTCACTGATTTTTAGCATTAGATTATAAGTATATGATTTTGTGTTATTTTCTTCGTAACAGTGATATTGTTTTTTAAAAATCACAAATGACATCAATCAACGATGAATTTAAAGAGACTATATGTTTTTTATGTGATGTAAATGCATTATATGTGCAATGGTGCCTTATATAGTTGGAGATCGGAGTTAAGATGTAATTTTATGATGCTTTTCATAATAATATTGGTTGGTTTAAATATTGATTTCACTTGAAGAAACATATTGTAGTAGCTGAATTTGGTGGACCTCATTTAGCTTGGGGCCTTGTTCAAAATCATATAAATAAAGGATTTAAAATTCAAAGTGAGTTTTTGCATGTGGACGTTACTTTTACTGAACAAGACTTCATTCGTATCCCTATTAATTATTTTTCTTTCATTATCTATTGTTTATCTACATGAACAAAAGGTGTTGTTACTATCTCAAAACACAAAAATACTTGATTTGCATATTACTAACTTTCTAACTTATATCAAGGTTTAAAAGGTCGTCTTAGAATTAAAATTTTCATCATATACAATGACTAAACAAGGTAAATTTGAGAGGTTAAATAATTGTATTAAGTAAAATAAACTATTAGGGAGCACCATAAAATATATAACAACAACATTACGAGTCATGTGATCTCATAACTAAAGTTTGAAAAGGATAGAATGTAGTTAAATTTTACATACATTTTTAAGTCAAAGAGGTTATTTTCAATAAGTCTTCAGCTAATAAAATAAAACAAAAAACTAAAGAAATAAAGTAAATTGTTGGACACATAAAATAAGTAAGGAACTAAGGTTTACAAGGCATAGGCTGAAATGAGAATGTGACAAGCACCAAGTACAATAAGGAATTAGAATTCATTATATCTCAACTAGTTTCATTTTAAGAAAAATAATTACTTAACACAATATGTTAACCCTATATTTGTATCATCAAACAAAAGATCTTTTAGTTTTTTTAGCATAAGAAACTACCATAATTTCTTTCGGTGTACATCTCATCTAAAACAAAATACCAGAAAACATGCATAAGTTATCGGCTCATATCTATCTCAGCCCCTTAATCGAACAAACGTGGTCGTCCCTCAGCCTCCCGCGCCCATATTCCTAAACAAACTTGTTCTTCTAATAAAAGCTTATTGTAGTTTCTCAAGTGGTCAACTAATTTAAAAGAATTACGAATCATGTATATATATAACATTGCCACAAATAACATTGAAATTAATCATTCCTATCAAATTGTATACCTAACTTTTCATTCAAAAAGGGATAAAAAAAAACTACACATACAACAATTGATCTAATGTTTGCAACATTGATGAGCATATATGCATATGCAAATCCATATGTATGTCTACATTGATAAATTATGAAAAAATAATAGTAATAGTTAAGGTATGTTCTGGCGAATAGTTGATGATCTTTTAGATAGGAAAAGTAACATTAAATATTTTAAGTGTATTTTTTTTTATCATTAACTCTAGTTAAAATTATACACCAACATATATAGATTACCTTTTGAAAAAGGATTCTCATATTTACAAGACTTACCTATTTTCATTATGTTTAACAAATATTCAAGTATTAGAAAATAAACATATGAAAAAAAGTAAATAGACAAATTTATTTCTTGAAGAATAAATTGATTTTCTTTTCTTCTAGCTAGAAGTTTTGTGATTTAAAGTTATTGTAGTGCTTCCTAAACCTGAAATCACAATGATATAATGATGTCAATCTATATATTTGTAATTTGCTATTTACATAGTTTACATGAAACACATCAATTTAATGAAAAAATTCTTTCCAAATAATCAACTATCCTTTTTTTTTATTTCTTTCATACTAACTTGAAGGAAAGACAAAAAAATAAATAGACAACTATTTTAAAAAAAAGGAAAAGTTCAATAAGAATATTAAAAATAAAACTTTTATGTGCTCTGGGATTTCAACACAACATACAATGACATCAATCTGTATATTGCTCAATTAGATATATTTGTAATGTACATTTAACGCACCAGTATAATGAAAAAAATATTTCAAGTGATTACTAGTGATTCTTTCCTTTTCCCTCGTTTACACTTGAAGGAAAGACAAAAAAAAAGTATGCAAAACCAATAAGAAGACATACAATCACATGTTTTTTTCAAAGAATATTAAAAATGACTTTAACCAAAATCTATTCAACTCTTTAAAAGATGTCTTGATTTCCCGGAGGATCTATGGAAAACACAAAAGGAAATATATTCATTGAATTTATTGACAAACATGACTTGTGAAGTTCAAATAGAGACCATCGGAAGTTGCAAGAACCGTAGTTTATAAATTAGAAAACATAATTTTAGTTAACACTTTCATGTACACTGAAATAACTATCAAGAGGTTAATACTAAATTAAAACATTCAACTGAAACAAACAAACTATAGCCCCTGCTTCACATCTAAACTTGTAACCCTCCTCTTTTGGGAGCTCATGAATTGCGAAATAGTGACTTTCATTATATACATAATACTCAAGTCATACATATCTTTAAAATCATAAAACAACATGAATCATAAAATTGAGAAAAAAACTTACCAAAAATTATACTTAAAAAATAAGATTGAAAGTCACTCTAAATCTTCAAAAGAACGAATTTGTAAATCGTGTTCTGTTTAGAGTAACTTTCGAAATAAAATAACGATCTATATCTCAATTAAAATAAAAACTAATGCAGAAAATCACCGCCAACAAAGAATCCCTCAACACGGATGCAATCAAATTCAAATTTTTAAAAAGAATGAATAACTTACATGAATGACAAGATTAATGAAATGACGAGCTACAAGGGGATGAACTCCTCAAGTAGATCCACAAATCACTAGAACTGAAGAGCAAGAATTAGTTTGGGTGGAAGACAATTTTTTAAGAAATGATACAATCGAGGAGAACAAATGTGTGTTGGGGGAGGTGGAATGCGAGTGAGGAGGGGTGGAAGATAGAGAAATTTGAAAATTGATAGAACTAAAAAATAATGAATAACTTACATAAATGACAAGATTAATGAAATGACAAGTTGCAAAGGGATGAACCCCTCAACTAGATCCGCAAATCGCTAGAATTGAAGAGCAAGAATTAGTTTGGGTGGAAGACAAATTTTTAAGAAATGATACACTCGAGGAGAACAAATGTGTGTTCGGGGAGGTGGAGGGTGAGTGAGGATGGGTGGGGGATAGAGAAATTTGAAAATTGATAGAGCTAAGGCACAAAAAATTTCATCAACCGATACAATTGAGGTAATTTTTTTATCTGCCAAACAATTTAAATTGAGATGCATGATAAATAAATTTGCAACTAGGATGACGATGTAATAAATATCTTCCAGTAGAGGAAAAATTAGTGAAATCTTTAGATTACACTTTGATTATCATAGTCCAAGACTTCTTTTCATTCCTTGTGACATTAGCTATTCCCGTGCCACCCTCTAGGATATGTATTGATATCTTTGTAGAACATGTATGCTTTTTTTTTTTTTATTATCTATTTTTGGAATTTTGTGAGCATTATTCACATGACTGCTACCACATGAAAAATATTAAGAATTTGTTGTATTGAGTTTTTTGTATTTTTCTCTTTTCTGTAACTGAAACTTTTTGCCATTAATTCATAGGTCTTCATTAAAAAGTTCACTCCATTTAGTTTGATTTGGTTAAAAGATGAGTTCCTTTTTTATTTCTTTTTTATCAATTGGTATAATATGTATTTTGAAAAACTTAATTTGAACAAAATTTTCAAAGTTTCTCCATATATGTTAAGCATATGGTGCAAAACTATACACGCCTATCCACTTATAAAAGTATTGTTATTCAAGTTATCTAATACCTATTTTCTTCTTCTTTTATGTCTTAAAGTTCATCAACTCATGTAGATAATGATGAAGAAAATCAATAAAATAATAAATCTCAAGCTATATTGACACTTCTTACAAAGTTTAGCAATTAACAATAGGAGTTCGTCAGAAAATTAACATTCGGCTAACTTCCTCTTCCTTCAATACTCCACTCACAACAAACAAAGCAATATATCAGAAAAATAAATCAACGAACAAAAAATCAATAAGTGTTCTAAGCACCTCACAAACAGTTGTTACCATAAAAAAAATGTATATTGTAATTTCATGAAAAATGATAAGTCGCTACTCACAGTTCCACCAACAACATGTTTCTCACAATCTGAAGACTACAACATCCGAATCTGGTAACGCATCAATAGGTACGACCAAGAACAAGTTGGGCCAGTCTTCAATTCATGTTTTATGAAAAGATCTATGAGAATATCACGATCCAAAATCAAGTTATGATGAAACCTACTACAAATCTCCCGGTAGGCAAGTCAAAATCCAAAACTCATAGAAGATAATAATTTAATAGCAAATAATAAGCGCAAATAGAATAATAATTTTATAGAATAGGGCCATATACAAATGTAAGTGTGATACATAATATACAAAATAGTCTTGAATGTGATCATGAAAGACAAACTAAACACAAGAACTAAATCCATGGACTTGATTTCACCGGTACAAAATAAAGACTATATACACAAGTCTATCTAATAAAAATATAAAAATATAGACAAATACAAAAGAAGAAAAAACAAAAAGCCTCTGAAAGCGAAGAGCTCACCACAATATGAATTTGCAATGACCAAGGGAGTCCAACTCTCACTTAGGGTGGCTTCTACTAAGAGCTACATCAGAAAAAAGATGCAGAAGTGTAGTATGAATACCAAAATATGGGGTACTCAAAAGGTATCATAGACAGACCAAACTCAGAAAGAGTATATATATATAAAGAAGAAACACGATAGTTCTAACATCGCAATTAAAAGGTTCTAATGAGGGACAATCAACTACTGAAAATAGAGAGAATGAAACACAATTAAACAAGCAAGAAGCGGTACTCAAGTACGAGACTGGCACAACAAATATCAAGTTGATCAAAATAGGCTAGTGCAATGCAAATGATCAATGCGAAAAGGTAGAAACCCGAAAGAAACCTTGATCTTCCTAGAATGATACCTCAGACTCATCAACAAATGCAATGTAGTAAAACATAACCCGTATCTAAGTCAACGGGCCGTCTAGAATGATACCTCAAATTTATAAGTGCAAAAGTGAATCAATTTGTAAAACCACAATCATAAAACCAATATCTGTCATTTTAGTTCATAAAAACTCCAAAATAATGTATATTCCCATAAAAACATAGATCCCTTAATTAAAACAGTGATCCTCCCCTTCAGAGCTCAACAGGTGGAGAAAAATTTAGCATAAGAAAATACACACCTCCACTGGAAAGTAAAGGTACATTGACTCCCTAACTGATTGAAAAACATGTCGACCACAATATTTTCAACTAACATTTCACAAGTTCACTATCAAATTAATAGATACATAAGATAAAACCTTGATATAAATCAAGTCCCAAGCTAGATCACTATATTTCATATCATTCAACACAATTTTTCTTTTACTTTCCCATAATGTGCATAACATAAATAATTGCATACACATTAATGTATGCAATTCTAGCTTGGAGTTCTTAAATTGCCAATGCAATCCTTTTGCAGAGGGGACATGAATTCTTTTGCATGAGCCATTGGCTGATGCAATCAAAGTGAAAGGTGTGGTGACAGTCGGCGCTTCCAATTATCTGCCCATCAGAGTAGTCATCCTGCAAAATGGAAAAATATTTATCGAGTAAGATAATTCTACATAAATGACTACAGTTTAAGAAGTATGAGGAGAGAATCAAATGAAAATAAGTCCTTACCAAAAAAATAGAACATGTATCACTATCGTCACTTAAAGATATTTCTGTTGACTGATACATGATGAGATTCATACGTGCAAAAATGACTTTCCTGCTCAATCCTGTATTGACATTTTCAGTCTGGTCTTGAAGGGCCAACAAACCCTAAATTCAAGATCATAATTTGTGAGAAAAAAATATACATACTATTTTTTGTCTGTTATTATGTCATAACACTTAAAAGTATAAGTGCATCAAACGTTAAAAATAATTACCTGTAAATATTAAAAATATTCTTATGACATGATAAGCTTAAGTTAGTAATTAAATCAAGTATTGAGCATGAGAAAACTAATTATGTGAAGATTGCAATAAATTTATAATTAAAAAGAAAAGAAAGTGAAGCCGAAAGAAAATTTACCATGGAAAAATTGGTAAGACGCAGTGGCAATGTCATACGATCAAATGCATGATTCACTTCCGCAAATCTTGGGGTGTAGTCCCATAAAATACGCGGTAATGATAATGAAAAATTGGGAATCAGTGTATTTGTTAATATTCCTTGTGGAATCGAAAAGGAAAAAGGATTTCTTGGAACAATGGAAACATAGTATATGTTTGTTCCATTAGCCAAAACAATAATTAGGCTCCCATCAGAGGAATGATAAATTCCCAAAATATTGGGTACCATACCAATAAGACAGGATTCTGGTCTTATATAGAATATTCTAGAGCGATGTGAAGTAGAAGTCATTGTTCTTACAGTACCAAAATGATAAGTGGCCTCATTTTGAAATAAGGTGTTTGTTGTACTAGTACGACGCTGCATTTTTGTTGATTTTCTTTTCTTCTAGCTAAAAGTTTCCTGATTTAAAGTTATTGTAGTGCTTCCTTAACCTGAAATAACAATGATATAATGATGTCAATCTATATATTGCTCAATTAGGTATATATGTAATGTACATTTAACGCATTAGTATAATGAAAAAAATGTTTCAAGTGATTACTAGTGATTCTTTCCTTTCCTTTCATCAACACTTGAAGGAAAGAGCGAAAAAGAAGTATGCAAAACCAATAAAAAACATACAATCTCATGCTTTTTCAAAGAATATTGAAAATAACTTAAATAAGATCCATTCAATTCTATAAAAGATGTCTTGATTGCCCAAAAGATCTATGGACAATACAAAAGGATTTATATCCATGTAATTTATTAACAAACACGACTTGTGAAGTTTAAAAAGAGACCATCGGAAATTGCAAGAACCATACTTTATAATTTAGAAAACATTATTTTAGGTAATACTTTCATCTACACTGAAATAACTATCAAGAGGTTAATACTAAATTAAAACATTGAACTAAAACAAACAAACTATAGCCCCTACTTCACATAGAAAATTGTAACCCCCCCCCCTTTTGGGAGCTCATGAATTGCGAAATAGTGACTTTCATCATATACATAATACTCAAGTCACACATATCTTTAAAACCATAAAACAGTATTAATAATAAAATTGAGAAGAAAAAACATACCAAGAATTATACTTTAAAAAATAAAGATTGAAAATCACTCTAAATCTTCAAAAGAACGAATCTGTAAATCATGTTATGTTTAGAGTAACTTTCAACATAAAATAACGATCTATATCTCAATTAAAATAAAAACTAATGCAGAAAATCACCACCAACAAAAAATCCCTCAACATGGATGCAATCAAATTCAAGTTAAAAAGAAAGAATAACTTACATGACAAGATTAATGGAATGATGAGTTGAAAGGGAGGAACTCCTCAAGTAGATCCCCAATTCGCTAGAACTGAAGAGAAATAATTGATTTGGATGAAAGATTGGTTTTTATAAACGATACACTCAAGGAGAACTACTTTGTGTGTGTGTGGGGGGGGGGGGGGGCGAGGGATAGGGAGGAGGGGGAGGGGGTTATAGAGAAATTTGAAAATTGATAGAACTAAGG
>JAJONQ010047724.1:0-10914 GCA_036250385.1 Solanum microdontum
GCCCCACTTAAAGTGCGTAAAGATTCTCATAAAATCAGAAAACCACCAGTGCCACCATCACAACAACATCACCATCACCATCAACAACCACTAGCTCCGCCACGACCACCGGTCATAATATATACCGTGTCTCCCAAGGTAATCCATGCAAACCCTAGCGAGTTCATGACGTTAGTACAAAGACTAACCGGGCCAAATCATCATTCTAGCACGGAAACTGCCACGTCATCATTCTATCCGTTTCAAGAAAATATGAATACCGGGGCGATATCTCCAGCAGCTAGGTTTGCGTCAATAGAGAAAACAAGGGTACCAGAAGGGAAAAAATTACAAAAAAATTGTGAAAATATTGAAAATTATAATTATATGGTACATGAAGGTATAGAAATAGGTACAGAAATTGAACGTGGTGGATTTTTTCCTGGAATATTATCACCAAATCCATCTTCACTTCCACCTATACCACCAAATTTTTTTTCACCACCATCAAATGATCCAAATCCATTAGGGTTTTTTTATGACTTAAGTCCCGTGTTACATAACAACAACAACAACAACAACGTCAACAACAAGAATTATTTTGAATTACCAAATTTCTTGCCTAGCCCTTCGAATAATAATTTCATTTCTCCGCGATTATTTTTATCTCCCGGTACTCCATCTTTTGATCTTTTCAATAACTTATTCGACGTTTGATATATATATATATACTTGATTAGTCGCTCCATTTGAGCTTCGAAGTTCTTCAATGACGAAAATGGGATGGAAGGGGCAGAAATGGAATTTATGATGTTTTGTAAAGGTGGTCAAACAGCAGCTAGGACACAAGGAGAAAAGTCAAATATCAACTAGGGTGTTTCTCACAAGTGGAGGTTCTTTATTTTTCTTTTTTACTATTTTGCCCCTTTGTATTTGAAATTATTGACTATTTTATTAAGCATTTTAGGGTAAAAGATAAATAGGTTTTGATTTTTGTATCTGTCCTTTGATATCATCATATTTTTTGAATTTTGCCACACATTTTGGCTTGTAATTTCCAGCATATATAACATTTTCACTAATTATTTATTACAAATTCTGTATTTTTAGGGGGGCTTTTGTATTTTGGATATTAATGTTTATGTTAAAATATGTTCTTTTTTCTCTCTTTTTAAGTGACAGCTCAAAGCTATAAATGAGGTTTGATACTTGTGGACCTGTAAGAGTTGGCTGCATCTACTTGACATTTTAATGGGACCCTTGAATTAAAAGTTTATCTTTGTATAATACTACACAAATGTTGTTTGATAATGACTTGATAGGACTTTTAGTACACACTACCCAAGTTATTACTTGATATCTCATTGAATGAGTGAAAATATTGTAGTTACATCTTTTCTTTCAACAGTTTCAATCATTCATTATTATACAAGAAGTTAGAAAAAAGACATGATAAAGTTCCTTCCTATAAGGAGGTTTTATGAAAATGTTCGAAGACTATAGTGTACTTGTGTGATTTATATTAGGATAATTAAGGATATATACGATGAAGCTAGGTAAGATCTGAACAAGAATAGTGTGAGTGATTGATCAAAAAACTTCGTTGTTATGATGGGGTTGTACAAGGATCAAGTCCTTAGCCCGTTTCTAAATTTGTTTTGTGATGGAAGAATTGACACGACATTATGTCATGGTGTATGTAGTTTGTTGATAACATAGAATTCTTGATCGACAAGACGCACTAGTGGAGTTAACAATAAGGTGAAAGTTTGGAGATAAATCCTATAAAATCTAAAGATTTTACATTAAGTAGGACGAAAACAGAGTATCCCGAATGCAAATTCAACGATGTGATATGTGAAATGGAGGTAGAAGTGAAGATCGATCGCTTAAGTATCTAAGGTTTATAATTCAAGAAATTAAAATGAGTATATTATTAATCATGATGTGGCACATCATATTGGAGCGGGAATAGAGTGGTGGTTTGACCTTTATTGTTGTATGGGCAGAGTGTTGGAATGCATATGTTCATAAGATAAAGGTAGCAAATATGAGGACGCTCAATCAAATGGATGTATGGACATACTAGAAGATATAGGATTAGAAATAAAGTATAAAGGACAAGGTAGGAGTGACTTCTTTGGCGGAAAAGATGAGAGAAGAAAGGCTGAGATGGTTTGGGCACGTGTAAAGGAGATATGCGGATGCATCAGTAAAGACGTGTGAGAGGTTATCGAACAAGAACTAGAGGAGGTGATTAGACAAGGGATATGATGCATC
Organism: Solanum microdontum; assembly: GCA_036250385.1. Classification (NCBI taxonomy): domain Eukaryota; kingdom Viridiplantae; phylum Streptophyta; class Magnoliopsida; order Solanales; family Solanaceae; genus Solanum; species Solanum microdontum. Next base: position 2,260 of record JAJONQ010047724.1, read on the forward strand.
TTTAGCTTGTTGAGGACCTAATCCTACATAGGATCGAAGTTATGGTGACCTAGAATTATGATAGAAGGTTAGCAGATAGTTGAGTGTTGTCGTACTTTTATGTGAAAGAAATATATAGGAGGCTAGTCTCCTCTTTTCATCTTCTCCTTATTTATTAGTGTTAGGATAGTTGTAATATAAAGGGAAAGTTCCCACATTGGTGGGAGAAGCCATCTTTTAGGTCTTTTTAAACGCCTAGCCCATTTAGTCTATTTAATAGAGTAAGTCTACTTATAAGGGAGCAACACAAGTTTTGTCTTTTCAAAAAGGGAGCAACGTAAGGTTGTGATTGTTCAGAAAATAAGTGTCTCTTTCATGAAAAGTCATTTTTACATGAAAGAACATGACTATTATGAAAAGTCATTTTTACATGAAAGAGCATGACTATTATGAAAAGTCATTTTTGTAAGTTCTATAAATACGAAGCATTCCTAGAAGGAGCGGATTCAATTGCATATATATTTCAAGTTTTGTTATATCCTGATAGAGAATTGTTTGTCATCATTAAAAATATATACATGCAATAACTCTTGAAAGATAGTGATCTTTCACGGCTCAAAGCTTTTAATTTCTCTATTATTTTTCTTCTAACAGTTAGTATTATTTAGTATTCGTGTAGTATCTTATCCTCATTTTTACTACTACTTGTTGCTTCATTTTCTTCGTCTATCTTGTTATTTTATTGTCATTATTTTTTTCAACCTCAGTTTGGTTACCTTTCTTGTGAGCTGAAGGGCTACTTTTTTTCTCTCGGACATATTTATGAGAATACATTGAGTATGATATTATTGGTGTTGAGTAAATTTATTGTATCCCTTTAGTATAGTGTAGGAAAAAAGAAATACTCCTTACATTATAGTGAATATCAGTGTTTTCAAAAACGTTTTTGGGACGAGTCTCGAGGTGGGGCGTACCAAAAACGCTTTGGGGAGTAAATTAAAGACGTAGATTCATAAGGTGTAAGTCCTAAAATTTGAGGCGTAAACCCCGAGCATAAAAGCGTAAGTCTTGTGCGTAAAAACGTACGGCCGGACGTTTTTAGTTTATTTTTTTTGCTTTAAATCACATTTTTATTATTGGTGTAGTGATATTTCTCAAATAGTAATTATAATACTTTTTTCCTTCATTATTGATTATTAATATTTATCTCAAATAAAAATCATAAATCGTTGAAAGGTTTACTTTTGCTTATTTTATTAGTAATAAAACTATAAAATTGAATATACATGAGACTACGACCCGTAGATCCATGGGACTTACACCCCGTGTCTCGAGGCTTACGCCTCTCCATGTACTGTATAAAACGTCTCGCCTCACGCCCCGCCTTTTAAAACACTAATGAATATGTTATTGTTGCTGTCGAGTAAAGTTTATTTTATCCCCTTAATTACCTTTTGAATGAGAAAAGAATGCTCAACCAACAAAATGGCTTGCTGTGAAGGAAAATTTTAGAACTACAACAGTATAATAATTAAAGTTCGACTTTTTCATTCAAAGGGAATCATCTTAAACAGAAAAAGAAACATTCCCGTGGGAGAAATTAAGCCGTACTTTTAGGGGTCGTTAGGTTAGGAACAAGTTATTCTAGAATAATTAATTATGAGAGAAGTTATCCCAAGAGATAAGTTATTCCACCATGTATATGGGATAACTTATCTTACCACTATGACAAAAATTCTAATCTAATGACTACCTAATACATCCAACCAAACATGGGATAAAATATTCATTGATTCAATTCTGAAAGTATTATATCTTATACCTCACAACAAATGAGTTCTTAGTTCCGTATATAACTAGATTGTAGTTTTAAATGTTAGTAACATATTCCCCAATTAGTAGAACTTTTCCTAATTTGGCCGTCTATTTATAGCACTTTCATCAAACTATATGGATTGTGCCAAGAAGAAAAAGATGGATATTACTATATGGTTCTTCCTAATTAACATAGAATAAGTTAAGTTGGGTTCTTTTTTCGTTATAAGAAGTTATATAGTAACTTTAATGGAATAATATAAAAGTTAGTTGAGTGACCAATCATAAAATTAACACTAAATAATACTACCTTCATTTTAAAATAAGTAAATTGTTGGGCCTTTTTTTATATTTCAAAATAAGTGAATTGTTCAAAGTTCAAGAGAGATGTTGAACTATTTTTTATTTTTTTCATTTTGCCCCTGATTTACATTTTCTAGGTGATAATTCAAGAGAGTTAACGGTTCATATTTATTATTTTACTTTGAATAATTTATATTTTCAAGAATAGTTTGAGAATAACTAAAAGGGCAAAAAAAGAAAGTGGTGTTCAATTTATGCCCTAAACTTTAATTTCTTCTTAATAAATGTGCATTACCTCAATAATTAATTTATTTTGAAATAGAGAGTAATTGTTAAGCCATCAATTACTTCTCAAACTTCATAAATTCCTTCACCTAATAGTGGTTGTTAGGATAGTTTATTGTACAAAAACTTAGAATTTGTACTACTAAAGAACTTTTTTTAATTAATGTCGTTGATAATTAACAAATTGAACTTTAATTTCAAAGTAGGAGATAAAATCTTCACAATGAGTTGATTAAGAGGAGATCTCTTACTTGAAGTTGTAGTATACAACATGTTAACTATCAACACTTTCTATTTTCTGATTATTATTTTTATTTCCATCCTAAGTCTAATATCCGCATTGAAGTTTCAATAATTTGGATTCGTTCCGCGTAGAACCTCATTCGAAAGGAAAACGCTCCCTATTAATGATTTTTTCATACACAAGACTTGAATTTGAGACCTCTGATTAAGAGATGAGTAGCTTCATATCCGGTGCAACACTACATCCTAGGTGATTAAATGTGGAGCTATTTATATAGTGCAATATTTAAAGTCAAATGAATTTCCAATATATATCTTTGTTTTGACTTCTCTATACGTGTTTAATTTGTTGCCTTGTATTTTAATTTATCCATTAAATGATAGACTAGGTTCAATATCACGTTTTTATTAGAAAACGAAATATGAATCTTTAGTCAAAAAAATATCATTAGGGGATGCTCTCAAAAAAGAAAAATAAGAGGAGGGAATTGACTTAAATGTAGATTAAATTAAAAATATTGACACCAAAGCTATATATCTACTTGCAGAGCATGATTAGGGCTGACAAACTAATTAATTTTTTTATTTAGAAAATAATTATATTCGTTCAATATGAATTGGATAATCGGCTCTGTAAAAATTAATCAAATATGTATATTATCCTCTAAAATGGATATTTAGATGAATATCCATACTATCAATATTCATTTATCTGTTTGCTATTTTTAATGAATTCTTTTTTTTTTTGGAGATTACGTTTTATTAGTCTTAATTATTATTATTTAGTATTATTTTTATCTTATTTTAGTTTTTTCTGAGAGTTTAAGCATATTTTGCTTTTCAATTGTGTTTTCACCTGACTAATATTCCTTAAGTCATTGATGATATAAATATTCATATTATTTGTTACTTAACCCATTTTTTTATCCGTATGAAATATGGGAGTTCAACTATTTTATTTGTTTTTTATTAACTAATTTCTGATCAATGTTCATATCCATTTCGATCAGCTTGTTTACCACTCCTAAACATGATTGATGACTTGGGAAAAGGTTAAGTTAATCAATTAAATAAATTGATACGAAATGTAACACTCTACCTAATACACGTTTACGTGTTCTAAATCATATGATATTGGGGTTTAATTATAGTTTTAGATTAACAGTTAACTTAATCATTTAAAAATAATTTGGTGGGGCTGTTATTAGTTTAGAATGGATTTAGATACGAATAAAGAGAAATTTAGTGGGTTCAAGAAAAGTTTGAGATCTTGAGGTATTTCACAAGATTTGTGTGTGTAAGGATGGGAAGTGAGAGATCAATGCTTATTATTAGAGCAACTCCTATATATATATATATATATTATAACATTGTTTTATATTTCAGTTTCTTTAGAGGTGAATTATTTTTATTACGAGAAGTATTAAAAATATCTTTAAACTTGACGTGAATTACTAGTTTCTTTCCTGAACTATTGACTATCTTAAAATCACCCATTTACTTTACTAACTAAACTTAAATACACCCCTGATCTTGCCACATGAGTGAAATACACCCCTAATTCTCGCCAAGTTTAGGAGTGTTTTCAACACTTTTCTCTGTATTTTATTAAAAAATTCACGCTCCTACAAGAGTTTGAGACCACTTGTTATGTAATATTATAACAGATCATGGGTGTATTTAAGTTGAGTTAGTCAAGTAGATGAGTGCTTTTAAGACTATCAATAATTCAGAAATAAAACTAATAATTTACGTTAAATCCAAAAGTGTTTTCAATACTTGTACCTTTTATTATCTATACTTGACTTTTCAAATGTGTGAAAAACATTGTAACATATATTAAAAAATGATTGGTATGTTCATCTTCCCTAGATCTATCTAGTCGAAAATTAAAGGAAAAGGACAGAGGGAAGAAACAAGTCAACATATAATTTAGCATATCAAAGGATATGTAATCTAACAATAGTGGATATAAAATACTACTTATTACTTGGCTCTATTTGGAAGAAATAATAAAAGAAGAAGAAAATATATAGATCAAAGATTTGGGTGTGTTTGGTGCAGGAAAACTATTGTTTCATAAAATTACACATAAATATTTTTTTGGATAGTATTTAGTGTTTTGTTTACTTCTCAAATATTAGAAAATAAGTAAAAATATATTTTTTATGAAATACTTTTTCTTCGTACCAAACACATCCTTTACTACACTAAATATTGAGCCATGAATCTTGATTGAACTTTTTTAGTGAGTCTTAAACGGTGAGAATTAGCTTAAAAAAGATATATACCAGATATTGAATGAGAAACTAAAATAATATTGAGGCATGCACTTGGTTGTGCCTGTAGTTTTTTTTTTTTTTCCGCCTATATTTGATTTTTAAATTTTTTGGATTTATCTTTGAATATTTTTTGGATTAGATGAAGACTATAATCGAAGGGAAAAAAAAGTATAACTCACCGAAATTTTATGGGGACTAATTACATTTTATTCCAAAAGTTTTTCCAGTTACAAAATTTTTAGATTTTTGTATTGCTCTTGAATACATTCATTGAATGTTTGATGCATTACTATCAACTCTCAAATAATTCTAAACAAATACACCTTTGTGTCCAAATTAATTGTTTTTATTAGTTGACAATACATTTTAACCCACTTTATTTAAATACATTATAATTCAAATCTTATTTTAATAATAATTACGTCAAAAAGAAATAAAAGTAGAACGCCTATATTGAACAAGACGTAGTATATATTCACTGGTTGAATTAACCTCCTATCTTTTCAAGCAAGTTCGCTGCTATAATAAGTATTTTGGACACGAAAAATCAACGATTATGAAAGAGTTTAATTTTTATACATCAAAACGATGTAAAAAAATACTTAATAATTTCAGGTAATACTATAGTAAATAAAAGATATGTATATTGTGGAAATGATAATTTGTAAGAAACCCTCAAAATTATATTTATCTTCCTTAATATATATATACGTCTCAGTTCCAAATAAGTTGAAATCAGCTATATATATATTTTTTCATTTCTTTATTTAAGCCTATTTCATATCATTATTATAACAATAATTACTCATATATGTTAAATAATTAAGGAAACACATGCCTATTTTTAGTTGGGAAAATTGTATAAAATAGGAAACTATTAATTCAAATTAAGCTATAACCACAGTTTGATTTAATTGTAACCCGTAGCAAACTGTTGTCATTTCGCCTCTCTCCCTGAATTTCTCGCTGGGCAATCTCTCCTCGCCTCTCTCACTTTATACAAACACAAATGTATAAAATGTGTTTGTTTGTATAAAGCGAGAGAAAAATGTATATATACATATCTTTTCGTTTCCCTCTCTCCCCATCTCCCAGATCTCGCTCGCCACTCTCACTCGCCTCTCTCCCTTTATACAAACACAAATGTATAAATTGTGTTTGTGTTTGTATAAAGCGAGAGAAAATTGTATATATAAATACAAATACATAAATTTTTGTCCTATACCCTTATGATTATACAAATACATATCTTTCCCTGCCTAATTTTCTTTTGTCTTTCTCTCTCTCGCTTTATACAAATACATATTATATAATTGATTCTTTTGTATATGTATACCGAAACAGATTATACAATTGCTTCTTTTATATATGTATAACGAAATATACATATTAATAGAGTTTGATATGGAGCGCAATTATGCAAACTATAGCTATAGCATACAAATATGATTTTTATGTTTGCTATATGTGAAAGTTACTCTTTTTAGTTTTTGCCAAATATATAACAATTTATATTTGTTAGATTTGATGGAATTATAGTGAGAAAAAAAAAAGATTATCATAAAAATCAAGAAAGTTACACCAAAACCTATGATATGCAACACAAAACACTGACATTTTTTTTAAAAAAAAAATCACTCAAAAAACTGGAGTAGACTCTAGAAATAAATCAACGATAACAATAAAATTAAACTACAACAATTGTGAATCTAAATGTCAGTTTATGCTAGTTCTCATCAAAATTCAAATCTAACTTACATAGTTCGGTAAATATTTTGCGGAGACTTAAAATGTTAACTTTTGATAAATTTTTAAGATTAAAATTATTTTGTGCATACTTAAATAACTATTTCGAACCTACCCTCAAAAATATAAGGGACCATTGTCTAAAACGAGGGGAATATATAATATATTTGCTTCAGAGTTTCACTTTCTCTTTATGTTAAATCTTTACTACGAAACTAAACATCAAAAGGGCATTTGGTCTAGTGGTATGATTCTCGCTTAGGGTGCGAGAGGTCCCGAGTTCAATTCTCGGAATGCCCCATTTGAGTGTTTTTAATTTTTTTTGAATTTCATTGGTTGTCTAATTTTATTTATTTTTTGATTTTTCACCCGGTGTTCAAGACCCACATTGAAGCCTAACTAAACCTAAATTCAGCCCGAAAAGCTCCACATTCTTGGTCGGCTATGGGTCCTCAAAAATACAATTGACCAATATATGGTCGGTATACAATAATATACAAAAAATATATATATTTCTTTTATACAAAAATGTTTAAGAACTTGATATACAATACCATACATCAATATATAAAAGATATATGTACACTCATATACAATTTTATACAATAATATACAAAATGGATGACACTTTGATCTTGAAATTTCGCTACAATAATTGCATTTGTAGTTTGAGATTTTTCCGAGTTGTGGATGCAATTTTAACCCTATTCTTGATAGTGTTGGATTCATCTCATCGAAGTCTATCATTTGGTTTTTGAGTTTGAATATTTGGAGGTCGGGAGAAGTCTATGACCCCATGACAGTCATCTCGATCCCTTAAGTTTCTCCTTTCAGCTAATTTAGGCAGCCATAAAAAATCTTGCCTAAATTATATAAAGTAACTTTATGAACAAGAGTATAATTATCTCTTTTTTTTTTACTAAATTATATATAAATACTTATCAAACACTAAAAAATAAATAAGAAATCAATTAATAAAAAATATTTATTTTTCTTCATACCAATCATTGTCACGATCCAGACCGTCGTGATTGACACCCACACTAACCCTCCGGTGAGAGAACCATTACTACAACCCAAACTAACAAACTCAATCAAAACTAAGACATTTAAAGTTACGGAAGCATGTTTAAATGCTAAGGGAAAAAAATAGGGAGTTCCCATAAACTCCAAACAAAAGTCTAATCAAAACAAATGCGGAATAATACCTAGTACCTGAAAGTCAATGTACCAAAACATCTAAAGTTCAATAAGTCTAAGAAAATGGGTACAACCTCATAAACATAAGAAATCCTAATGTACTAGTCTAAGTCCGAAATGGGGACATAAACGAAAGAGAACTCATGGCAGCTCGGAAGAACTGGCTCACCCATGAATTCGATGGCGATCACTAATCTTCTAAGCGAGGTCTGCCAATAGCCGTCGAAAGATGTCATGTACTAAACAAAGAAAGAGCAAGTGCAGTATCAGTACTCAACCACCATGTACTAGTAGGATCACGCGACTATCCCACTAAGTGTAACATACATAAGCCAAACATGCATACACCGAACATATACAATATCAATATCATTTACGAATAACGATCAAGTTCACAATTCTCAAATTACACAGTTATGTCAAGTCAATGGTCCTCTCATGGAACCCACACCCAAATTGTTAGTGTACCGGTACGTGGTACCTGTTCCAAGTTAATGTGTCAAATTGTGATACCCGTTCCAAGGTTTATGCTGGTACGCGACAACCGATCCAGGTAGTGTGTCGGAACGTAACACCCGATCCATTCAATAAGCCATAATCACAATCACAATGTACATTCTCATAATCATACAATCAAGTCATGATTCATGGCATGCAATTATTCAATTATCATCATTTATGATTAGTGAAATCAACCATGCAACATTCGCATGCACACATGCATTATAATGAAGCAAGAACAAACATATATATCACACAACATGAAATCACAACCATCACCTACCTCGAACAAAGCTTGAAT
>JAJONQ010047727.1:0-10232 GCA_036250385.1 Solanum microdontum
AGTAGTATCATTGAAGTTCTTGAGTTCCAAGTATTGAGTTCTATCTATGGTTATTGAAAACCTTGCATTGAGTCGTTAACGTCCATAATTCGGCATGAACCATATCTTAAGAAGACTTTTACAAACATTTTAACATTGTTTTAAGACTTAAGTTTCGAGTTAAGCAAAGAGTAAAGAGTTGAGTTCATTTCTCAAAAATTTATACGGGAACTATGTATTCCAAAGAGTTTAAAATGTTCACATTTGAACAAGAAAGGGAAACACCGATTTCCAAGAGAGCTTTTAAGCTAAAGTTTTGAGTAATTATCTCAAACCAAAGAAAGAAGTTTTGATTTAAATCATATGAACTAAGTATATTTTTTGAGTAGTATTAGGCACCGATACTGCGATGTGAGTTCATATTAATTCAAGTCTCCATAAACCATGTAGCCATCATGGGTAGTAAATGATCATACTTTTTAGATGACTCTTTAAGTTGCTTTTTAGCATAGACTAGTGGATCCACTTAGTTAAGGCGTTCTATATGACGACAAAGTATAGGATAGTTCTGACAGCGTGGGCAAGATGTTGTATCATCACTTAGGCTCATAGTGGTGGTTATCGGTTAGAGAAACTCCAACATAAATTATATTACTTTATTATATGAGTAAAGTTGAGTTTGTTATTGCATTTTCTTTAACGAACTATGTTGGTTTCCACTGTTTTAAAAGGTTTCATTATATTGCATGTGTATTATTGCCTTATATTGAGTTGAGTATCCAGAGTCGAGTATCATAACTTTGAGTTGAATATCTAATCTTTGAGTTGAGTTATCTTATTTTCTTGAGTTGAGTTCAGTTGAGTGAGTTTTCTAAAGAGTTAAGTATGTTTCCTTTTTATCAAGTTCAAGCTTATGTTATGCTTTAGAATTCCCCTTACATGGTCGTACATTCCACGTACTGAGTCATTTGGCCTACATTGTTTCAAGATGCAGGTTCAGGTATTTAGGATCATCATCAGTAGCTTCGTTGATACCACATAGAGTTTGAGTTAGCTATGGTGAGCCTCCTTGCTTCCGGAGGGTCCCACTTTTACTTTCAGTTATATCAGTTGTTAGGAGGTCGTGGGTCTTGTCCCAACTTCCATCTTTGTCATTTAGAGGCTTCATAGATAGACAGTAAAGTTTCAGATGTTTGTTCATTTATTTTGTTAAATGTTTTTAAAGACTTAAGTAGCCCATTTTGGGGCGAGTTGAATATATTATATTATCCAGAGTTTTCTTTTGAGTTAAAGCTTATATTTAAGTTTCATGAATTTTATTCAATTTTTAAGCTTTTGCATTCTTGAGTTAGTCTTCTGCTTGTAGTCATCCAGGATGAGGGTTCGCTTGGGGACTAGCAATGGTCTTCTAGTGTCAGCTACGTCCAGGGTGTAGACTCGCGGGCCATGACAAATACAACCACATAGTAAGCAAAATATCTCACACCAAACTATGTACATATATGGCTCACTAACCATCACTCATTTTAAATCAAGACTACATATCTTACTACAAAATATCTACTATCTAGGAGTTTCTAGACAAAACTTAATTTTCTAACATATCTACTACAAAATATCTCCAACCTGGAGTTTCTAAACAAATCTTACTTTTCTAACATATCTAATACAAAATATTTTCAATCTAGGAGTTTCTAGACAAATCATAATTTTCTAACACTCCTTAAGATATTTCATTGAAACTCCTTGCAACAACCTTTGAAACTCAAACTTCTTAGTGGAAAGAGCCTTGGTCAGAATATCAGCCTGCTAATCTTCATTGATGCAATGCACTAACTTAACTTCACCATTCTTCTCAGCATCTCTTAAAGCATGAAACTTTATGTTTATATGCTTTGTTCTTCCATGCTGCCTCAGATTTTTTTCAGCCATCGCAATGGCTGATTTATTGTCCACATAGATCATTGTTGGTTCTTTTGGCAACAAATTCAATTCCAACAAGATCTTTCTTAACCAGATTGCTTGATTTGTAGCAGATGCAGCAACCACATACTCGGCTTCTGCTGAAGATTGTGCTACAATATCTTTCTTTTTTGTGCTCCAAGAAAAAATCCCTGAACTAATCAAAAAACAGTAACCAGAAGTGCTTTTGTAATCATCCAAACATCCACCCCAATCACTATCTGAATAGCCAATAAGAGCTCCATTCTCCATATTTCTATTCTAGATTCAATAATTAATCGTCCCTCTAATGTACCTTAACACCCTTTTAATGGCTCCAAAATGCTTAGTGTTGGGACTTTGCATATATCTAGATAACAAACTGACAGCGAACATTATATCTAGCCTAGAAGTTGTTAGATACAGTAGACTTCCAATAAGACTTCTATAAACTTTTGGATCTGCCCTCTCTTCGCCATTATCCTTCATTAATTTTTCATTCATTACAAATGGAGTTGCAACAACTTTGCACTTGTCAATATTGAACCTTTTTAACAGATTTAAGGCATACCTCTTTTGGGACAAGAAAATTCCTTCACATGATTGAGATACCTCCATTTCCAGAAAAAACTTTTTTTCTCCTAGGTCGGACATTTCAAAAACTTTTAGCATTTCATTTTTAATTTCTTGAACCGCAAGAGGATTTTCACCTGTAATCATCAAATCATCTACATAAACTGCTATCATAATCAACATCCCATCCGCTTGCCTTTTGAAGTACAAAGTAGGCTCATATAGGCTTCTGTTGAAGCCTTGAGACAACAAATGAGAATCCAACCTACTATACCAAGCTCTTAGGGCTTGTTTAAGACCATAGAGAGCCCTTTTAAGCCAGTAGACCTTGTCTTCTTCCCCTGCAACTGTAGAACCTTCAGGTTGTTCAACATAAATGTCTTCCTCAAACAATCCATTCAGTAATGCAAATTTGACATCCAAATGGAAGATTTTCCACTTGTATTGTGCTGCGAGAGCGACTAGAAACCTTATTGTCTCATGCCGCGCAAAAGGAGAAAACATTTCTCCGAAGTCCACTCCAAGCTGCTGAGAATAGCCTTTAACTACAAGTTTAGCTTTATGCTTGAAGATGGAGCCATCTGGATTGAACTTTGTTCGATAGACCCATTTGACGCCGATAACATCCTTCTCTTCCGGCCTATCAACCAACTCCCAAGTATCTTTTTTTATTGATCATGGTAAGTTCCCTTCCATTGCTGAAATCCACACTTTGTGGTTTGCTGCTTCTTCAAATTAGGATGGTTCAACAAGAGAAAAATTGCATTGCTCATAAACTTCTGCTAGTGATTTGGTCTTCAAATCAGGAGAGTTTTTAGTCAATTCAACATCTGAATTATTTTTTGTTACATCAATAGGACTAGAGGAAGTATCACGTTTTTGCTGATTTGGAGGTGCAACTGAATTACTCCCACCTTCGTTCTTCACAACAATATCTCGATCCCAATCATAGTGGCTAGACTCATCCACTACAAGATCTCTACTAACAAACACCTTCTTACTACTAACATTGTACACTTTGTATCCTTTTGCAATTGTACTATAGCCCAACACAAAACACAGTTCTACCTTGGTATCTAATTTGCCTCTTTTAGCGTCAGGAACATGTGCATAGCATACCGAACCAAATACATTCAAGTGTCTTGCAGACAGCTTGATAACCTTCCATGCTTCAAATGGTTTCATGTCTTGGACTGCTCTAGTTCGTAATCTATTTAGCAAATGGACAGTAGTATTGACTACTTGAGCCCAAAAGTATTTAGGCATCTTCTTTTCTACCAACATGTATCTTGCCATCTCCATCACAATTCTGTTTTTCCTCTCAGAAACCCCATTCTGTTGTGAAGTGTAGCTAACAGTGAATTGTTATTGGATACCCAAATCTTTACAATACTTGTTGAATTGATACGAAGTATATTCAGTTCCATTATCGGATCTAATATACTTCAATTTACATCCACTCTCCCTTTCTACCATAGCTTTGAATTCTTTGAAAACAGAAAACACTTGATATTTGCTACTAAGAAAGTGGACCAATGTCATTCCAGTCAGATCATCTACAAAGAGAGCAAAATACTTGTTTCCACTAAAAAAAGATGTCCTCATTGGTCCACATAAATTTGTATGAACCAACTCTAGCTTTTCCTTAGCTCTCCAAAGACTTTCTTCAGGAAAGGATTTGTTGAAAGTGGTACCTCTAAACCTGGAGATTAGTTCCACTTTCTGCTATATCAATATATAGCTTAAAAGTAGGATTAAGTTCAGATAAATTAGGCTACAGTATTTGGCAGAATCTGATTAGTTAGTTGCTATATTTTAGGCTTTAGTTATTGGAGATAATGTTAGCTTATTTCACTCCTTTTCTTTACCTTTTTAAGTTATGAATTCATGTATTTATATTGTAGTCATTATTTCAATAAACAATGAAACTTAACCTTGTTTCTTCTCTTTTCTTTCTTAGTAAACATCTGTTATTCTCCTGTTAAAAACCTACAGATTGGTATCAGAGCATTGCCATCTTGAGGGATCTGTGAGAAGATAGTGAACCATATAAACCCTTTTTTGAACTACTATTAAATAGTTTATAGAAAATGAATTCTGAAACAAGCTTCTTAACTCCACCAGTTTTCAATGGTGAGAATTATCAAGCTTGGGCAATTAGAATGACGGTTCATCTTGAAGCGTTAGATCTCTGGGAAGCAGTAGAAGAGGATTATAAAGTAACTCCTCTCGGTGATAATCCAACAGTGAATCAGATGAAACATCACAAGGAGAATAAGACAAGGAAAGCCAAAGCTAAAGCTTGCCTTTTCTCGGCAGTACCCCCTTTAATTCTTACCAGAATTATGCAAATGAAGTCTGCTGCAAAAATTTGGGAGTATCTCAAAAAAGAATACCAAGGAAATGAAAGAGTGCACAATATGCAAGTGATGAATCTAATTCGAAATTTCAAATGAAGAGAATGAAAGAATCAGAAACTATAAAAGACTGTGCAGACCAATTACTCAACTTGGCCAACAAGGTGAGATTGTTTGGTAAGGATTTTGCTGATGAAAGAATTGTTCAAAAGATTCTTGTTACACTTCCTGAGAAATATGAAGCCACAATTTCTTCTTTAGAGAATTCTCAAGATTTGTCAAGCGTTACCATGGCAGAACTTGTTAAAGCTTTGCAGGCATTAGAGCAAAGGAGATTAATGAGGAAAGAAGGTTCTGTTGAAGGTGCTTTTCAAGCTAATTCACTGAACAGCGAGTCAAACAAAGGAATGAAAAAGAACAAGAAACAGAGGCCAAGCATTAATAACAACAATCAGGGAGGAAGTCAGCCTCCCTACCCTCATTGCAAAAAGACAAATCACTCTCAACAGAAGTGTTGGTGGAGACCAGACATCAAGTGTAACAAATGTGGTCAATTAGGCCATGTGGAGAGGGTATACAAGTCACTACCGCAACAAGAAGAAGCTAAGGCTGCAGTAAATCAATATCAAGAAGAGCAATTGTTTGTAGCAACTTGTTTTGCTGGCAAAAGTGCTTCAGAAAGTTGGTTAATTGATAGTGGATGCACAAATCATATGACCAGCAACCAAGAACTCTTTAAAGATCTAGATAGATCTTTTATTTCCAAAGTGAAAATTGGATATGGAGAATATCTCGATGCCAGAGGCAGAGGAACTATTGCAATTGAAAGCCTTACAGGTTTGAAACTTATAGTTAATGTTCTTTTTGTTCCTGATCTTGATCAAAACCTCTCAAGTGTTGGACAACTACTTGAAAATGGTTTGAAAGTGTTGTTTGAAGAAAAAGCATGTGTCCTCAAGGATGCTGATAATAAAGAGATGTTCAAGGTCAAGATGAGAGGAAATTTTTTTGCCTTGAACTTGTTCGATGAGGAGCAAGCAATAGTTATCAAGTAGGAAAATAACTCAGAACTATGGCACAAAAGACTCGGACATTGTCATCATGGTGTTATACTCTTCATGAAAGAAAATCAACTAGCAGAAGGTCTTCCAAGCCTTGAGAAGAACATGCCTGCTTGTGAAGCTTGTCAGTATGGGAAGCAAACAAGGTTGACTTTTCAGAATTCATCATGGAAGGCAAAGCAAAAGCTGCAACTTATTATTCACACGGATGTAGGCGGACCTCAGAAAACACCACCTTTAAAGGGTAGTAAGTACTATATTGCCTTTATTGATGATTGTACCAGATATTGTTGGATTTATTTTTTGAATTATAAATCTGAGGTCGCTGATGTATTCCAAAAATACAAGGCATTTTGTGGAAAATTATAGTGGTTGCAGAATTTGGGTGATAAGAACCGATAATGGAACCGAGTATACTTCAAAAAAATTCAACAAGTTTTGTAATGAAGCGGGAATTGAGCATCAGATAATAGCACCCTATACTCCCCAACAAAACGGAGTAGTGGAAAGAAAAAATTAGGACGCTAATGCAGATGACAAGGTGTTTGCTCCATGAGAAAGGACTGCCAAAGAAATTTTGGGCTGAAACTACAAATACAGCAGTATTTCTGCTGAACAGATTGCCAACTAAGGCCTTGCAAAAGAAGACACCATTTGAGGCTTGGTTTGGTTACAAACCTTTAGTAACAAATCTGAAAATATTTGGTTGTCTTTGTTTTTCTTATGTACCTCAGGTGAAAAGAGATAAGTTGGATAAGAAGGCTGAACCTGGAATTTTCGTAGGATACAGCAGTCTCTCAAAAGCTTATAGGATCTATCAACCTCAAAATGACAAAATCATTGTTAGCAGGGATGTCAAGTTCGTGGAAAATGACACCTGGAGCTAGCAAGATGATGAAAAGCAAAAAAATCTAGAATCTCTAGATGAAAATTTTGATGATGTACTTGTTAGAGGCACAAGAGCACTTTTTGATATATATCAAAGGTGTAATGTTGCAATTTTAGAACCAGGAGGATTTATGGAGGGTGCTAAAGATGAAAAATGGAGATATGCAATGCAGGAAGAGCTCAAAATCATAGAAAAGAACAACACATGGGAGCTGGTTGACAGACCATCGCACAAGAAGGCTATTGGATTCAAGTGGGTTTATAGGTCCAAGCTCAATCCTGATGGTTCCATAAACAAGTACAAGGCCAGGCTGGTTGCAAAAGGGTACGCACAAATGTTTGGAGTAGATTTTTCATAAACTTTTGCTCCTATCGCCCATTTGGATACGATAAGAATGTTGTCATCTTTAGAAGCTCAACTGGGATGGAAGATACACCAGCTTGATGTGAAATCAGCTTTCCTGAATGGCAACCTTGAAGAAGAAATCTTTGTAGAACAACCTGAAGGTTTTTCTATCCAAGGCAAAGAAGACAAAATGTACTTTCTAAAGAATGCATTGTATGGCTTAAAACAAGCTCCTAGAGCTTGGTATAGTAGAATTGATGCTCATCTTCTGAGCTTAGGCTTTACGAAAATTCTCAACGAGTCTACACTCTATATTAGAAAAGAAGATTCTGATTTAACCATTGTTTCTTTGTATGTAGATGACTTGCTAGTTACAGGTAGCAATTTGAACTTGATTAATTTGTTCAAGACTGAAATGATGGAAGTTTTTGAGCTGACAGACCTTGGTGAAATGTTCTACTTTCTTGGCATGGAAATTCAACAAAAAGGACATGAGGTCTTTATATGCCAGCAGAAATATGCTAATGAAATTCTCATAAAATTCAAAATAGAAGACTGCAAGTCTACAACAACTCCTATGAATCAAAAGGAGAATTTTTGCAAAGATGATGGAGCTGAAAAGGTTGATGAAGGACTTTATAGGAGCCTGATAGGTTGCCTAATGTACTTGACTGCAACAAGACCAGATATTCTTTATGTTGTGAGTTTACTTTCAAGATATATGCATTGTGCTAGAGAAATTCATTTTCAAGCAGCTAAATGTGTGATTAGATATGTTAAAGGTACTGCAAATTTTGGCATAATGTTTAAAAAAGTATCAGACTTTCAGTCTCTTGGATTTTCTGATAGTGATTGGGCTGGTAGCTTAGATGATATGAGAAGCACCTCAAGTTACTGTTTTAGTTTTGGTTCTGGAATGTTCTCTTGTTGTTCAAAGAAGTAAGATATTGTGTCTCAATCTACAGCTGAAGCAGAGTACATTGCAGCTGCATCAGCTGTTAATCAAGCCCTTTGGATTCGAAGCTACTGAAAGATTTGTATATAGAGCAAAAGAAGAGCACTGAAATCTTTGTTGATAATCAAGCTGCAATTTCCATTGCAAATAATCTTGTTTCACATGAATTGACAAAACATTTCAAGATCAAGCTTTATTTCTTGAGGGAGGTGCAAAAGAATGGAGACATAGACTTGGTGCACTGCAAAACTGATTTTTAGACTGTTGATATTTTAACTAAGGCCCTACCTAGAGCAAGATTTGAATTTCTCAGAAAAAGGCTTGGGATTACTGCTCTTGAGTCAAGGAAGAGTGTTGAAAGTGGTGCCTCAAAACCTGGAGATTATTTCCACTTTCTGCTATATCAATATACAACATAAAAGTAGGATTAAGTTCAGATAAATTAGGCTGCAGTATTTGGTAGAATCTGATTAGTTAGTTGCTATATTTTAGGCTTTAGTTATTGGAGATAATGTTAGCTTATTTCACTCCTTTTCTTTAGCTTTTTAAGTTATGAATTCATGTATTTATATTGCAATCATTATTTCAATAAACAGTGAAACTTAGCCTTGTTTCTTCTCTTTTCTTTCTTAGTAAACATCTGTTATTCTCTTGTTAAAAACCTACAGGATTGTCTATGCATTTTACCAAATTGACATGACTCCCAAACATCTCTACACATGTCAATTTTGGGTACTTCAAGAACCATACCCTTTGATTGCATATGCACCAGAGAGCTAAGATTATAATTACCGAACCTTTTGTGCCAATGCCAAGTATCGCTCAATTCAACATTAAAAGAGCAAGTATCAATAGAATAGCATGAAATTGGAAAGGAATTGTCAATCATGCTAATTTTAGCTACTTCACATCCTTTTGGATCATAAATGAAACATTGTTTGTCCTTACAATTAAAAGAATAATTTTTATGAAGCAATTGAGCTACACTTAACAAGTTTTGAGATAAATTTGGCACATACAGAACATCATTAATAAATTTTGTACCTTCGTCAGTAGGAAATTTTATTGACCCTCTTCCATGAGCTTCCACCAACGCGCCATTTCTAAGCTTCACTTTGGTTCTATCAGATTTTCCCAAGGTAAGAAATAGATTTTCATCAACTGCCATGTGCCTTATGCACGTGCTATCAACATACCATTTACATTGGTCAATATGTGATGTTTGTGAGGCCATGAAAACCTCCTCCTCTAATTTTCAAACTTGATGATCATTTGCGAAATTCACTCGATGGGAAGACTGGCCACTTTGATTTTGCTTTTGCCTACAATACTTCTCAATGTGACCATACTTCTTACAATATCTACATTGAATAGGAGACCTCTTTGAATTTTGCCAACAATTCTTCTCTAAGTTGTTTCTCTTCTTACAAATGCCACAAGGTGGAAATTTTCCTTTTATCGACAAATCACCTTGGTTTCCATCAGATTTTACCTCTCCAGATTTATCCAACAAGACTTTTTTGCTTTCCTTTTGATGTTTGAATTTATGCCTTGCTTGAAAGGCATCTTCTACTATCCCTTCACTTCTCATAGTGATCTGTTGCTCTTGGACTTGAAATTTGGAGATTAGTTCGGCTTTTGTAATAGTAGTCAAGTCACAAGACTCTTCAATAGCTGAGATTTCTTATTCAAACTTGTCTGGAAGGCTGACTAAGATCTTCTCTACAGCTTTCTGATCTGGAAAGGTTTCACCTAGTATTCTTATCTGGTTCACAATTTCCATCAGCTTTGAAGAGTATTCTTTCACACTATTTGAGTCTTTTATCTTCAAAAGCTCAGACTTTCTCTTCAACGCTAAGAGTCTAACAAACTTTACTCTACTGTTGCCTTCAAACTCCTCCTTTAACTTATTCCAAGCCTCTTTGGCTGTTTCACAAGTCATAATCCTCGTAAACATCACGTCCGTAAGACTTGAATGTATGCAGGTGAGAGCTCGTGGAGATCTAGTCACCAACTCATCATACTTCATAATTTCATTGAGAGTTGCATTAACTCTAAATGGCTGGACAACAGGTTCTCCAAGCTCAACAACTTCCCATAAGTTGAGAGCCTTTAGATAAGCCTTCATTTTG
>JAJONQ010047728.1:0-10971 GCA_036250385.1 Solanum microdontum
GGTAGATCGATGTATCATCACTATAGCTCTTATGTGATGGTTGTCGGTTAGAGAAATTCCCACAAAAGTTATTGTATTTTTATATACATCAGTTTATTGTATTTTTACATACATTTCAGAGTTATGTTGTATCCTTGTATATATACAGAGCTGACATCATGTTTTTAAACAGCTTTTATTTCTATTGCACCTGTTTTAAACTGTTTTATATTGAAATGAGATCAATTAAGTATTCATGAGTTGAAAAGAGCCAAGTTAAGTGTTTCTTTCAGATTCCCATTCAAACCTATGTTGTTTAAGCATTCCAACTCGCTCACTCATACATTCAATGTACTGATGCTAGTTGGCCTGCATCATCTTATGATGCAGACACAGGTAACTAGGATCGGCATTCCAGCACACCGTTGATCCATTGAACAATTCAGAGTCGGTCAGTGAGCTTCCTTGCATTTCGGAGGATCTTTTTTCATTGCTTTCTAGTTAGTTCATTAGGATGTTGTGGGGTTGTCCCAACATCCAACTCAGTTGTTTTAGAGGCTTCATAGACAGACAGATGTTAGTCCTTTGAGTCTTTTCATTATCATTTCTTATTGTTAAGACTTGGGTTGCCACTTTTGGCCAAGTTGAATGTTTAACCTTTAAACATTCTCAGTTATTTTATTATTCAGTTCAGTTAAGTGTTATTGATCATTATAAGTATGAATATTGTCTTTCGTTGAGTTAAGTAAGTTAGGCCAAGGGTTTGCTTCGGGCCAGCAATGGTCTTCGAGTGCCAGTCCCGCCCAGGGTGTAGGCTCAGAGAGTGACAAACCTGGTATCAGAGCACATAGTTCAAGAGTCCTAGGAGTCTATGAAGTCGTGCATGTAGAGTCCTATTTATCGGTGTGAAGTGCGCCACATCTATAATTAGGATGCTGCAACATTTAGGAACTATCTCACTTCTTTCACCCTCATTTCGTGCGTTAGAGTTTTATCTCTAAAATCCCTCTAATGCGTGCCTACGCGTGTTTCATATAATCATGCCTCCACGAAAAGCAGTCAGAGGTCATCCAGCTAGGAGGAATGTTGAGGAGCAAGAGTTACCTAATGCACTTGAAGTGCAACCTCAATGAGAAGTTATTAATGCTGAGCTTAGAGAGACAATTAGGATGCTGAGTCAAGCTGTGACTAACCATGTTGGTCAGCAAAGGGGAGTTCGACAGGAAGGAGCTGACACTTCAAGGATTTGTGAGTTCTTGAGGATAAACCCTCCAAGCTTCACTAGTTCGAGCACCACTGAGGATCCAGAGAACTTTATTGAGGAGCTGAAAAAGGTATTTGATGTTATGCATATGGCAGATACTGAGTGAGTTGAACTAACTACATATCAACTGAAGAATGTTGTTAGGATTTGGTTTGACCAGTGGAAAGAGGGTAGAGTTGAGAATGCACCACTTGCGAGTTGGGCTTGTTTTGAAGAGGCTTTCTTGGGGAGTTTCTTTCCCCGAGAACTGAAGAGGCTAAGGTACAAGAGTACCTCACACTTAAGAAAGATTCTTTGAGTGTTCATGAGTATAGATTGAAATTCACCCAACTGTCTCGCTATGCTCCAGAAATGGTTGCGGACATGAGGAGTAGGATGAGTTTGGTTGTTGCTGGGCTGTCTCGTCTATCAAGCAAAGAGGGTCGGGCAGCAATGTTTATTTGGGACATGGACATTTCGAGGGATAGAGAGGAATTCATGAACATGAGGTCTAAGACAGGGAATGCGTCCAGGCAGCAGAAGTGTAATGTCAACCGGTCATCCTTCTAACAAAAACAGAGGGGACCTGCTCCATCATCTGCTAGTGCACCTGCAACTAGGAAT
Source organism: Solanum microdontum (assembly GCA_036250385.1). Classification (NCBI taxonomy): domain Eukaryota; kingdom Viridiplantae; phylum Streptophyta; class Magnoliopsida; order Solanales; family Solanaceae; genus Solanum; species Solanum microdontum. The sequence goes on from JAJONQ010047728.1 coordinate 1,847, forward strand.
AAAGGTGAGTACAATGGTCAGAATTCTAGAGCTAAGCCTGCCTATTCTCAGGGTAGTGTGGCGCAAGGGGGTAGTAAGCCTCATGCCTACGCCAAGTGTGGTAGAAACCACTCAGGTATTTGTTGTGAGGGCTCCACTGGTGTTTCAAGTGCGGTCAGACTGGGCATTTCATGCGAGAGTGTCCAAAGAACAAGCAGGGAAATGGTAATTGGGGAAATAGAGTCCAATTTTCATCAGTGGCTCCACCAGACAGAGTTGCAACTAGAGGGGTTATTTTTGGTACTGGCGGAGGAACAAACCGCTTATATGATATCAACAGTCGCCAAGAACAAGAGGATTCACCAGATGTTGTCACTGGTATGATCCAAGTCTTTGACTTTACTCTTTATGCTTTGCTAGATCCAGGAACGAGTTTATCTTTTGTAACTTCTTATGTTGCTATGAATTTTGATGTTATTCCTAAGCAACTTAGTGAACCATTCAGTGTCTCTACGCCTGTTGGTGAGTCTATTCTAGCAGAGAGAGTCTATCGTGATTGTCCCATTTTCGTCAATCACAAGAGTACCATGGCTGATTTAATTTAGTTAGACATGGTAGATTTTGATGTCATTCTTGGTATGGACTAGCTTCATGCCTGTTATGCCACAGTTGATTGTAGAACTCGAGTAGTCAAGTTTCAGTTTTAGTTTCCAAATGAACCAGTCTTAGAGTGGAAAAGCAGTTCAGAAGTGCCTAAGGGTCATTTCATTTTGTACCTTAAGGCAAACGAGTTCGTTTCTAAGGGGGGTGTCTAACACTTAGTCCAAGTTAATGACTCAAGTGTTGAGGTACCTCATATTCAGTTAGTTCCAATAGTGAAAGAGTTCCCAGAAGTCTCTCCTAATGATCTTCCCGGAGTCCCTCCTGAGAGAGAGATAGACTTCAATATAGATCTTCTTCCAGATACTCGTCCTATATCTAGTCCGCCATACAGAATGGCACCACCAGAGTTGAAAGAGCTTAAAGAGCAGTTGAAAGACCTTTTAGAGAAAAGGGTTTATTGGACCAAGTGTCTCACCTTGGGGCGCTCCGATCTTGTTTGTGGGAAAGAAAGACGATTCCCTTAGGATGTGTATAGACTACCGCCAATTGAACAAGGTTACCATCAAGAACAAGTATCCTCTTCCAAGGATCAATGATCTTTTTTATTAGCTTTATGGTGCTTCCCGTTTCTCAAAAATTGACCTCAGATCTGACTATCATCAGTTAAGAGTAAGGGAATATGATATGCCAAAGACAGTATTGAGGACCCATTATGGTCATTATGAGTTTCTAGTCATGTCGTTCGGTTTAACTAATACACCTGCAGCATTCATGGACCTTATGAATAGAGTTTTCAAACCTTATTTAGATATGTTTGTTATCATCTTCATTGATGAAATACTAATCTATTCAAGGAATAAAGACGATCATGCTAGCCATCTCATAATAGTTCTTTAGACTTTGAAAGATAAGGAGTTGTATGCTAAATTCTCTAAGTGTGAATTTTGGCTTGAGTCTGTGGTATTCTTAGGCCATATTGTGTCTGCAGAGGGAATTAAAGTTGATACTCAGAAAATAGAAGCAGTGCAGAATTGGCCCAGACTCACATCTCCAACTTATATTAGGAGTTTATTGTGTTTGGTTGGCTATTATAGAAGGTTTGTAGAGGGGTTCTCGTCTATTTCATCCCCTTTCACCAAGTTGACTCAGAAAACAATGAAATTTCAATGTTCTAAAGCTTGTGAGAAAAGCTTTCAGGAATTGAAGAAGAGGTTGACTACTGCCCCAATTTTGACCTTACCAGAAGGTACTCAAGGTTTTGTTGCGTATTGTGATTCATCTAGAGTTGGTTTGGGTTGTGTATTAATGCAGAATGGCAAGGTTATAGCTTATGCCTCCAGACAGTTGAAAGTTCATGAGAAGAACTACCCAACCCATGACTTAGAGTTGACTGATGTTGTATTCGCTTTAAAGATATGGCATCATTATTTGTATGGTGTTCATGTTGATATATTCACTGATCATAAGAGCCTTCAATATGTGTTCAGTTAGAAAGAGCTTAATCTCAGACAAAGGAGGTGGTTAGAGTTACTCAAGTATTATGACATGAGAATTCTTTATCACCCAGGTAGGCTAATGTTGTAGTTGATGCCTTGAGCAGGTTGTCTATGGGTAGTACCACCCATGTTGAGGAAGAAAAGAGAAAGTTAGCAAAAGATGTGCATAGGCTTGCACGCTTAGGGGTCCGACTTATGGATTCCACAGAAGGAGGAATAGTGGTGACGAATGAGGCTGAATCATCACTAGTGTCAGAAGTTAAAGAACAACAAGACCAAGATCCCATTTTGCTTGAGTTGAAGGCAAATGTTCAAAAGCAAAAAGTATTATCTTTTGAACAAGGGGGAGATGGTGTATTGAGATATCAAGGTAGATTGTGTGTACCTATGGTGGATGGACTCCAAAAGAGGATTATGGAGGAAGCTCATAGCTCTAAATATTCCATTCATTTGCGTTCCACAAAGATGTATCGGACTTGAGAGAAGTTTGTTGGTGGAAAAGCATGAAGAATGGCATTGCAGAATTTGTTGCTAACTGTCCAAATTGCCAGCAAGTGAAAGTTCAGCACTAATGGCCCGGTGGTTTGGCTCAGAATATAGAACTTCCGGAATGGAAGTGGAAGATGATCAATATGGATTTCATCACAAGTTTACCAAGGTCTCGCAGACAACATGATTCTATTTGGGTGGTTGTCGACAGAATGACAAAATCAACCCATTTTTTGCCCGTAAAGACTACCCATTCAGGAGAGGATTATGCCAAGTTATATATTAAGGAGGTAGTAAGACTTCATGGAGTCCCTATTTAGATTATATCAGATAGAGGTGCACAATTTACTGCACAGTTTTGGAAGTCATTCCAAAAAGGATTGGGTTCAAAGGTGAACTTAAGTACCGCATTTCATCCTCAGAAAGATGGGCAAGCAGAGAACACTATTCAAACTTTGTAGTTACCACTCTAGCATCCAAATGACTTCTTATGAAGCTCTTTATGGGAGAAGATGCAGATCTCCTATTGGATTGTTTGAAGTTGGTGAAGCTGAGTTGATAGGACCAGATTTAGTTCACCAAGCCATGGAGAAGGTGAAAGTGATTCAAGAGAGGTTGAAAACGGCACAGAGTCGTTAGAAATTCTACACGGATGTTAGGAGAAGGGAGTTGGATTTCGAGGTAGATGATAGGGTATATCTAAAAGTTTCACCCATGAAGGTTGTTATGAGGTTTGGTAAGAACGGGAAACTTAGTCCCCGGTATATTGGACCTTATAGAATAGCCAAGAGGATTGGCAAAGTAGCTTATGAGTTGGAGCTACCACAAGAGTTAGCAGTGGCTCATCCGATATTTCACGTCTCCATGTTAAAGAAGTGCATGGGCGATCCTTCATTGATCATACCAACTGAAGATATTGGGATCAAGGATAGCCTATTTTATGAAGAGATTCTGGTTTAGATTATATATCGTCAAGTCCGCAGGTTGAGGACTAAGGAAGTAGCATCAATCAAAGTACTTTGGAGGAACCAATTTGTTGAGGAAGCTACTTGGGAAGAAAATATATCCACATCTCTTTGAGTCTGGAGAAAATGCAGACCAAGATACTAATTCTCTTCTTAGTACTCTTTAAATTATGAGTGAGCATGTTGTTTGTTTGCATTTGCTTGTTGGGTGTTTGAACTTGATGTTACACCCTGAGCCTAGTAAGAATAATCTCATTTGAGGAAGAATGTTCCCAAGGGGGAGATATTGTAACATCTCGCAATTTGAAATAACTAGGAAGAAGCTAATAATTGGAAATAGTCATTTTTGGAAAGAATGAAAATCTGGAAATTTGTTTAAGTTAGGAAAAGTTGAGTTTTGGTCAACTTCAAATGGCCATAACTCCTATATGATTATAGTTATGTGTACTTCCAGATATGGTTGGAAAGCTCTTGGGATGATCTTTCCAACGCCGCTGAGTTTGTGCGATTCCGAGTTCGTATGAATAAGTTATCCGCTTTGGAAGTTTGGCTGTTGGATTAAGGAATTCTAATCCGGATTTTGGAAGGGTAATTTAGTCTTTTCCTTACCTAATTATTCTAATTGTTTTTAGGAGATTAATTGGGGTAAAACCAAATTTTGGTCAGTTTAGAAAAGTTAGAGTTCACGCTAGGGCTTGGAGAAAAGAGGAGAAAGGAGAAGAGGAAGCAAGATTCGTCGATTTCATCAAGGATAGCTTGTGGATGCCGTCGGGGGTGATCCCTTAAAAGGTATGTGAGATCACATAGCGTTGGTTTAGTTCATCCACGCGCCAATCATGATTCAATTCAGAAAAATATGTGTGATTTGAAAGTAATCCTTTGAGTTCTTGATGAAATTCTTTTTTATACTTGTGGGTTGTTTTTTTGAAGTGTCTTGCAATTTGATTCATATTTACGGGTGTAATTTCGGTTTGAATCTATCATATATTGAGGGTATAAATGATCCTAAGTGTTTGGGGAAAGAACCATTGAAGTTTAGAGGGTTTAGAGTTGAAAAACTGAGAAGAAAAGTTGCCAAACACCTAGGGATAGAGGTGGGGTGTCACGCTAGCCAGAGCTCCCCAAAAGAGTCTCTGAATCTTCATCCTTAGGTATCGTGCAATCCAGCGCACCCCAGACCAGCCTCTGAATGTTGAGGTCTGGCGCCACGCGCTTCTCAGAGCGCCAGGGACACCAGTTCTCCCCATTCGTTCCCCACCTTTTACTACTCGTTCCTTAGCAATGTACCTATGTTTTCTAGTTGATCCCATCACTCTAAGGTACATCTAAACATCATGAAATCATGCATAAACATAAGATCATGAACCTTGAATCCATAATCCAATTCAAGGAAAGTTAAGATCAAAGTCAACAGAAGTAAGAGTCAAGTTAAGAGAAGTTCTTAGAGTTTTCCAAAAAGTCTTTTCCAAATGTTTTAGTTTTGTTTTAAGACTTACAGTTTAAATTGAGTAAAGAGTAAAGTTTGATGTTCATTTCTTCAAAAGTATATGGGGACTAAGTATTCTCAAAGAGATTTAAAATGTTTTCACATTTAAATAAGAATGGAAACTGAGATTTCCAAAGAGCCTTCGGGCTAGTTTTTAGAAAAAGAGTAATAGCTTTCTAAATGAAGCAAGAAGGGAAACTGAGATTTCCAAGATAGCCTTTGAGCTAAGTTTTTGAGCACTAATCTCAAATCACAAAAGAGGTAAGTTTTTTTTAAAAAAAAAACATAAACATAAGAGTTAGTATATATTGGGAATAGTATTGAGCACCGAATTGAGGGCGAGCATGAGTTCAGATAACTCACGTCTCCATAAACCATGTAGCCACCATGGGTAGAAAAGGGTCATACTTTTTATGTGAACCCTTTCCACAATAGACTAGTGGATCCACTTAGTAGTTCAGGTCCTATACCTCTGATCGGGTATAGGATGCGCTAGCAGCGTGAGGTAGATCGATGTATCATCACTATAGCTCTTATGTGATGGTTGTCGGTTAAAGAAACTCCCACTAAAGTTATTGTATTTTTATATACATCAGTTTATTGTATTTTTACATACATTTCAGAGTTATGTTGTATCCTCGTATATGCACAGAGTTGACATCATGTTTTTAAACAGCTTTTCTTTATATTGCACTTGTTTTAATCTACTTTATATTGAAATGAGATCAATTAAGTATTCATGATTTGAGAAGAGTCAATGTAAGTGTTTCTTTCATATTCCCTTTCGAGCCTATGCTGTTTTAGCATTCCAACTCGCATACTCGTACATTCAATGTACTGATGCCAGTTGGCCTGCATCGTCTTATTATGCAGACACATGTAACTAGGATTGGCATTCCAGCGCACCATTGATCCAGTGAGCGGTTCAGAGTCAGTCGGTGAGCCTCCTTACATTTCGGAGGATCTATTTTCATTGCTTTCTAGTTAGTTCATTAGGATGTTGTGGGGTTGTCCCAACATCCATCTCAGTTGTTTTAGAGGCTTCATAGACAGTTAGATGTTAGTCCTTTGAATCTTTTCATTATCATTTCTTATTGTTAAGACTTGGGTTGCCACTTTTGGCCAAGTTTAATGTTTAACCTTTAAACATGCTCGGTTATTTTATTATTCAGTTCAGTTAAGTGTTATTGATCATTATAAGTATGAATATTGTCTTTCGCTAAGTTAAGTAAGCCAGGCCAAGGGTTTGCTTGGGGCCAACAATGGTTTTCGAATGTCAGTCCCACCCAGGGTGTAGGCTCGGGGCATAAGAAAAAAGGGATGAGATACTAGAACAGAGAAAGGGGATGAGAGATAACTGATAGTCAAAGCTTCGACATAATTTACAACTGTTCTTCTAACTCCTAGTCATTTTAAAAAAATTGTTATTGGGCCTGTATCCCAAATAAAAATCTCTAATAGCCCATAGGCTCTTATGGAGTCAACTTGATTCACAACACTCCTGCCCTCAAAACGAACCTTGTCCTCAAGATTTGAGTGGAGCCACATTGGTATTACAATTGTATTTCGGTCCAAGCTTGAAAGTGAGTCGAGAGCTACTTCTTTATTGTTAGAGTGAAACCAAGACTTGCCAACCTTAAGTACTGATAAATTAACTTCAATGCCCTTTGCATATTCTAAATTACCAAGATTAATAACACAAACCTCCTAAAACTACATCAGTGTTCAGGCTTTCATGTTCCAATGGTTGCTCTTTAATGCTTCCAAGGCCACTAAAATAATCAAAATAGTGCTTAAGAATTGTAGTAATGTTAGTCGTACAAACACTCCATTGTCCACTATCCAAGATGAAATAGCTTTTGTCCTTAGTAATCACTTCCTTGTTAGTTAAAGCAACAGTAGTAAGTGAAACAAATATAACTGATTCAACTGCAATTTGCCACTTTGTGTTGACATAGTCATACACACCTCTTAAAATTGCTAATTGAACAAATGTCTGATGAGTAGTGGCGTAAGCACCACGCCATCGTCGTTCTGGATCCCACACTTGCGTCATATAGTTAGCATGCATAATGAGGCAAAACCTGCTACTAGATCCCAGCAAAAGTAATGTCTTCACATTAACTGTATAACCTGTTAGAACCATATCCTTGAAGGTTATTTCATCCGAATACAATTCATTTATTGGAATACCACTTTCATTCTTTATAAAAAATTTATCCAGCTATAAATCCTCAATACTCTCAAGCTCCAAGAAAAATTCAGTAAGATACATGTCTTCAAAAAATTCAAAGTTAGTTTCTTGTTTACAAGAGCCACAATCCAAAGAAGGTGTAACATACCTCTCTGACATATCTATTTGGGGACGTCCATAGAACAACTGAACTGTGCTTCCATCAGGACCTATAACATCTTAATAGAGAATTTCAACAGGAGCATCTAATGACACTACGATGAATACCTTGGGGCAGTTACTTTTTAACATTTCATCGAACATCTTGTTCTCATAATAGTTTAGAGGCAACGGTGAATTGGTTACCTGTGCAAGGCATGTCGAACGTATATCTGAATCACTTAAATCTGATTAAACAACCTCAAAACAACTTGGGTACTTAGTCCCAGAGGTACCTGCTAGAGATTGGCTAAGAGATCTTCTGGTGATTTGAGATGTCGTTTACAAAAGCGAATCAACACTTTTGCAGTAAAGTGTTCCCAATCTTCCAATTGCTTGTTCTGAAAAAGCCATAGGACGAGGCAAGATATAATTTATGATTTTCTGCAATTTCATAGAAGTTAAAGTAGCGTCCAGCCTAAGAAATCTATAGCTCTGGATTCTCACCACAGAACCGTTGGAATTCCATCGGGTTAGGTTTACTTATTATAAGGTTTCCAACCAACTCCTGTAACATTGAACGAATTTCAGCGAGATTCTTCGACCACAAATTTTCAATTGTTCAAGATATTTGGTCCTCCATCGAAGACTTCTGGATGAAAGCACCAATGAAACAAACCCGATTTCCAGTACAGACACTAATATATATTGTTATCGCTAAATACAAATTACAACATATAATACAAACAACAAAGTAATAACATACTAATTACAGATAGATTAACATAGAAGAAGGTAACTAGAAGGGGATGAGATACTGGAACAGAGAAAGGGGATGAGAGATAACTGACAACCAAAGTTTTGACATATTTGCATAATCGTTCTTCTAACTCCTAGTTCTTTTTAACAAATGGTTATTGGGCCTAGATCCCAAATAAAAGTGTCTAATAACTCATAGGCTCTTACGGAGTCAACTTGATTCACAACAACTTTAGGTCGAGCTCCATGGGTGACGCCATTGTTAAAAGTGGAAAATAGTTGTAGGAGTTAATACAGAGCAAAGGAGAAGAAGTAGAAGGATTTCTTTATCATTCAGATTGTTGATTTTTTTTCTTGTTCATCTTTTTCTGATACATATGGGCTTAGATTTTTAATATATATAGTTGTGTTTGTTTCTTAAATTAATGTATAATGTCTCCGTTTCAACATCATGATACATTATAAATTTCATCATTCATAATGTATCGTGTTTAAATATTAGTTTCGATACATAACCTTAATTTATTGAAACACAAATTAGTATATATCATGTTCATTGATATGTACTTGGTACATAATTATTATAGATTTCATTATTTTTTACTTCCAGATACATACACTCAAACTTATTCCACTAGAAGGTTATGTATTTGCAGATATTATCAAATATATTGTTGATACATAAACTTTAATGTTTTTATAACAATATTTGTTTGTATCAACTCACCACTGTGTTATGTAGCACACAAAAAATGTTATTGAGAACAATTACATGTATAATGTATCTTTTCACTACAAGAAAAGTGTTTTTTAACGACCATGTCTTAACATAGGGACATATATGAGGTCGTAAAAAGTGTATTTATAACGAAAAAAATATTTTTTTGGTCGGTAGAGTTAGTTTTTAATTTATTATAAGCGAGGGGATAAATATTTAGTCGTTATAAAATATTATTCCGGTCGTTAAAAAAGTTATATATATATATATATATATATATATTGTTTTTTCATTTTTT